>QXDR01000456.1:0-41346 GCA_003717165.1 Protomyces inundatus
AGGGACATGATTCAGCGTTAGACCCAGAGGGGTGCTCTCGGGACATGTAGCCTCGGAGCTAGGGGGAGTGTTGTGATATAAAGCTCCTCGGCCTCACCAAAGTGCGGAAGTACCTTTGGTGAGGTGGGATAACCGTGCGCAAACCCGGGCATGATATAAAAGAAGCTAAGAGAAAAACAACTGATTGCACACTGATAGATTTCGCAGAAACGCTGGCAAGCTCCATGAAGCTAAGTTGACAGGAGGGACCAGCGATGAGCCTTTGATCACTCGCATTGCTTGTTCCAGACATCATCGCAGGATGACGCGACGACAGCCCTTGTATCATCCCTCACACCATAATCATTAACGTAATCCTCGCACTGTTCCTCTTTACTTTTCCCTTGAGAGTAACGACAGTGAAATATGAAATCGGTCGCCTCGCCGAATCGACAATGGTCCTCATCCCAGTATGCCGTAACACACAGGTTGTAACAACTGTCCTGCGAATAAGACCCCGAATACGTTTGCCCAGCACAGTATGTTTTGCACAGATCCTTTCCAGGTTTAGTACAATCGAAGCTCCAATCATCGCGCTTTTGATTGGCACCGCTGACCATGAACAGATAAGAGAAGAACGCGACGCTGATGAGCATTTGTGAGGAAGTTTTGATGGTGAGTCTTGGGTTAGTGGCAGCAAACTTCTGAAGCAACTGACATCCTGGTTTTCGTCTTGAGACTACAGGTGCTCCAATGGAAAGCAAATGCAACTGTGCTGGTTGTCCCAGGGAGACATTGCCCATTTATAGAGATACGACTCTGGTATCCTACCTGAAGAAACGCAGCTGCAGGTAAATTATCACGGCTTCATTTCGGATTCTAATTTCCGAGGTAACAAATAATGGCTATTCGTTCTGCGATTGTTTGGTACTCATTTCGCATTCTAATTCCCGAGGTAATAAATAATGGCTATTCGTTCTGCAATTGTTCGTACCAAAGGAATCGCAGTTGCAACTGGCTTAGGGTAAGAAGTTTCCCTTTCGACACAAACAGTACTGTCTTGAAAGCCGCAATATTATTTTGCCCGGGTTGGAGAACGACTATTCCACCTCATCAAAGGCACTTCAGCACTTCGCACTTTGATGAGGTCAAGGAGCCTCGTAGCACAGTAAGTATCGCGGATCATGAGCTCCAAGAGTAAAACTTTGAAAGTTACAGAGTATTGGATCACGTGGAGATGCCTGCAATTGCGAGATAAGACTAACATATGCATCAACCAACGGACAAACGGGAGTAATCCGAGGTTGCTTCGAAAGTGACCCTGGCGAATCTGACAACTTGATGAGAGAAGATGCTTTCCATAGCCACAGTCAAAATGGAGAGCTGGTCGTCGAAGCGGATTCATCATGTGATTTACCCGGCCTACGATGTCCTAACTCGTCAAAGGTATTTCCAAACTTTTGGTGAGGCTGAAAAGCTTCATGTCACAACAGAAATGGGACGGCGCTACAGTACCCGCTCAATCTAATCTGCCAATAGGGTTGGCAGTTTGAGTTCGCGCCTCAAACAGGGCACGTGGTTGAGTTTGTGTTTGACTCGACAAACAGGTTTGCCCAGGTGTTTGCGTTGGAGCAAACACCGCAAACATCAGCACAGGTCTTGTTTGGTTTGTGTTCGAGCTCAAGCATAGCTCAAGCACTCCAAACGTCGAAATCTGTTTGAACTGTTTGCAACTTTAAAGTGAAAGAAGGATTCAGTATATGTAAGGCCGTAGGCCGGCTTACCCGGTCTAGGGGGAGGACGCTGCCGAGCACGTGTGTGACAGGCTGGCACCTTTACCTCTTCCCTTCATACCTTGTTATACCTTATCAATCTCTCACAATCATAACTAGTCTCTGCAACGAGCGCTGGTAGTGACACGTGAGAGTCCTCTAAAGTGAGATATACCTAACGTCCTACAGTATACCTAATATGGATGTCCAACTTCAAAGAAAGGCACTGCACAGAGCTCGCTAGTCTCTAAATACAGCGGGCTGCTGAACTTAAATAAAAGGATGAAAGAGGAGGATCCAATTGGCCAGGCACATGAGAACCTCAAGTCCCTGGATGAGACTTCAAGAGATGTCGGCGACGAGAGGCAGTGGCCGAATTTTTGTTCTGAGGGACGCTACAGGACGGGTGACTAGCTGAAATTGACGGAAGTACGGTCAAACAAAGTTTGCAAATATGCCTAGCTGTGCTGGGTCCAGGTGAAACCACTCGTCGTAAGAGTTTGCGCCTGCAGCTGTGGTTCGGCTTTGCTTCAGATTAGACGTGTCACTCGCAGTCGATTGGGTCTTTGCAGTTGAGTGCGGCTGCAGCTGACGGGGCCTGTCCAGATCCTCAATTGCGGGATCTTCGGTGGGTTGCTCCGCAGAGCTATCGGCAGATCGTGAACCTGGGGCAGATGAAAGGCGCCGAACAGACCTGGTCAAGAGCTTATAGAAGTGAGAAAACCAGTGCCTAGGTGGTTGGTACTGAATGCCAGTGCTGAAAGGGGTAATCAATGGACCCGTATCCTTTTCTCAAGTTCCGCACTTGCGCTGAGATGATGCGCAGGCAGCGCAGCATAGCTGCCTAGTGCCCTAGCAGTCATGGTCAGGACTCAGGATCGGCAGACCATTGAGGCTTGAACAAATACGACTCCTGAGACTTAGACGTGACTTGCGACTCGTGATTTGTGAGCTGCAAGGCAGATTTCTCAGGCATAAAGGTTGCAGATGAGCTGATCTAGCGCTTTTTCATTCAGGAGGTACCTGTCAAATATTCGCCATTGCGACGTAACAAGACTTCATTTGGCGGATAGGGCCCACCTGCAGTCGTGACAACCTTTCAATAGTCAAACAGTGTCAAACATTTCAAATAAATAGCCTGTCTTTTCTGTGTTTGGAGCGAATCTCGGTCATCAGGTGGTGTGTTTGAGTTTAGCGCGAGTTTACCTCGATCGCGCAGAATGTTTGAAAGTGTTTGACTGTTTGCAGCTCAAACTTTCCACCCTATCTGCCAACCAGAACGTCTTTTTCCGCAGTCAGCTTAGAGTGGGACGTCTGCACCTTCAAACAGATGAACAAAGACAAAGATCGCTTGTGTTTGAGGCAAACTTGGGCCATACACAAACGGACGACCCGAGGCTTGCAATTGAGGCTCATATTAAACTGAAACAAAGCACTCTGTTTCCTTGAAATGTTTGACAAAGTTGGAACAGTTGAAGGATATCTTGACGAAGGTTCAGGCCATGCAAAACCTTTCTCAGTTGCTATTACATCGCGTGATAACGCGCAGCAGAGTGAAGCCCCTGGGGCACCCTGAATCACATCTACAGACAATTCGCTCGGGGTCTGAATGCAGGCTCATCAACCACTCGCGGGCGCAAATATCAGGAGTATGCATGGACAACTGATACGCTGACAGGAGGCGTGGCGGTCTAGTAGGGTCTATGGTTGCGGCGAAATTTAGCTTCAAATTTGAAGCTATTGCTAGGCGGCCTGCAGTCGTCAAAAGGAACACCTCTTTCACCTGCAGATTGCAGCGGCAGTCTAATTTGATCAGCCAAAGGCCGTGTGCCCCTAGCGTTTGCAAGAGTTTTCAAAGCTTAGCTATAACAATCTTTAAACCTCGACAATGACCACGGAGTGCTAATCCTTCATTCTTATCTCTGATTACACAAGGCAAACAATTGCAACCCTAACGTCTGTCTGTATTGAACCTGTTCGGGCTTTGTTTGAGATCAAACACAAACCAAGCAGGCTGCATGCTCATGTTTGGCATTTACTAACCCTCTCTACTTGCAACCGTCAAACGTGCAAGCAAAACACAAATACATGGGCCTATTTGTGTCTGCAAAGCAAAGTTTCTACCCTATCACCGAGTTTGGGAACGACTAGATCATGTCATGGTTTGGAGTGACCTAATAGCAGACCCACAGGTGTGAAGGTAGACGTAGGGGAGAGCTGTCAAGGATCAGTCTATGCCACTCTATGGTACAGACGCACAGGCCGGTGGTGGATGCGGTGGGCAAGGGTGTACGTGCATGGCTGTTGCGCCTGGCAGCTACTTCAGTAGTAGCGTTCTGGGAAAAAACCCCTAAAGGTTCAAGAGCGTGCGAAGTTGAGAGCGCATTGGTGTTTGCTCGGGAAACGATGTTTGGGGCACCGATTGGTTGGCTACGGGCTCAATCACGTGGCTGGTGCAATCTCAATCCTCTCCCTGGCGCCGTCTTTTACTCAGTAGCGTCAGCACTCTGTTTCTCAGATTCGGCTTTCTTAGACTCTCAGCCAACCGCAGATAGTTAAGGCAGACCCTTGGGTCAGGATCGTAACATCTAGGCCCGCCCAATGAATAACCTTTCGATGGTCAAAAGTCAAACAGCGTCAAAAAATCACTAAATCAGCTTGTCTGCTCTGTCGTCAGAGTCAATTCCGACTGAGATTGGCCATGCGCAGGATCTTTGAAAGCGTTTGTCTGTTTGCGGCTCAAACTTGTTGTGACGTGAAACTCCTCGGCCCTCACCAAAGAACGGAAATACCTTAGCTCGAACCAAACTCCACACCCCGCCGTACATGTGATATTAATGAAGCAATATGCGTCTACGTGCCGTTTTTAATTTCCTACAGATAATGTTACGTGAAAGTAGAAGGCTGAACATATCCTAGGGATCCCGAAAATAGACTGATTCGAGAATTAGACGATATTCCTGAGCTGAGGCTACAGACAAACTCGAGTCCCGGTACTGTGACTGGTCTGTTGAGACATTGCAAGATCTAAGCATGTCGGGAGGTCCAGTTGTAGTGGCGTATTTCCTATCGGTCGTGTGCAATATTCACTGTTGGGGACATGCTTTCTTGTAAATAACATATTCGCAGTAAAACGAAAGCTCCGAATCTGGGCCATCGCAATCGGGAAATCCAGCCCATGCGCAGTAGTTGGGGCACTCTGTCACGGCATTCTGCTTACAGTGAAAGCCATACTTTTCTGGGTCGTGACACTTCTGAGGAAACGCCATGAGCTAACAGTTGTTGAAGATTGCTGTTCGCGAATCGCTGGCTTCACCAATACCATAGTGGTCGCAGAGTCGATCGCACTGATCGTCTAGGTGCTTCTCATCCGCACAATCAAAGACAAATTCCGACGGAAGTACCCCACCAATTACACTCTTCAAATTGATGGTCAAGAGCATGATATAGATCCAAATGACTGTGGCAGACATTTGCTCATGCCGTTCGAATGTGTTTTATTGAGTGAACGGTGTAAAACACGTCTCCAGACTAGATTTCTGTGAGGACTTATGTGCTGCAATGACAGACTCTAGTGCGATCATGGCGGTCTTGTAGAGTGCGAAGCGAGGGACTCCGAGGCAATTTGCCAACAAGGCCACGTGTACTGTGACTCATTTCCGATTCTCATTTCCGAGCAGAACAAACAACTGCGACAAGCAATGGACCCCACCGTGTACTGTGACTCATTTCCGATTCTCATTTCCGAGCAGAACAAACAACTGCGACAAGCAATGGACCCCACCAGTGAAACCAGTGAAAGCATC
The DNA here is from genome assembly GCA_003717165.1 of Protomyces inundatus. Lineage (NCBI taxonomy): Eukaryota > Fungi > Ascomycota > Taphrinomycetes > Taphrinales > Protomycetaceae > Protomyces > Protomyces inundatus. Next base: position 5,558 of record QXDR01000456.1, read on the forward strand.
GACAGAGTTGCAAACGGCTATGCTATCACATCTGAGGTGCTTCCGCCCTTTGATTAACCGTAAAAGCTTCGCACTTCGATGAAGCCCAGAAGCCCCAGTTCATTACACATCAGCCATTTCGGCTGAAACAGCACCGAAAATCTGAAATTTGGGCATTTCGAGAACAACCAAATTCTGTTGCTTGAGTTGACAGCTTTTCACAGTGTTTGTGGGCAACGAAAGCTACAGCAGCCCCCACAGGGTATCCGGGATTTGTTCTCTACAACGAAGTACGCTTGCCAAGCATCGACTGCCGAAGTGAAACAAAAAGCAAGTGAAGGCGCGGCAAACACAAAGCACCGACTCGCATATCTACCATTATAGCGCATGCAAAGCATTGACTCGCATGTTTGCCACTCGATGAAGATAAGTCTTACATGGAGTGAGATACGGAAGTCTTGAACGACGCCGGAGTGGGACGCCTGCGAGCAAAACATACGCTGACAATAACAAAAAGGCGTTTCCGACCAAGCCTGGACCGTTGTTGTTTACACTCATTACGAGTTAATGAAACGAGCGGTCATGTTGGCGCCAACTCCGTCTAGCATGATACAGGTGCACGTACAAAAGTGTTTTTGGAAGCCTTAGGCCAATTGTTTAGTCTTACTAAGCGATCTATATCAGCGTTCCAGAAAAACTGGTGTGACGGTACGGGTGGGTCGCCTCGGTAAAAGCCGGGTACGCGACCTACAGGACCTCAGGGATGGTTAGCAGTGAGGTAGAGCAAGAGCAAGAATCAACACACAGTATCCTGAGCCAACAAACAATACGTCGGATGAGGGTCGGGTGGCAGCAGGCGCCCTCAACCCTTTATCCTCGTCTTCTAATGTGGGCGGTGGTCTGTGCCTTTCGCTTCGGCGAGCGTCGCGTCAAGCGCACCGCCAACCAAGTGCTTTTCTTTGACGCGGTACGGTCTCGCTAGCGACCAGTCAATGGCGGTCTCCCATCCGCCACTGCTTCTGTGCGCCCTCGTCCTCCGAAGCCGCAGCCCACACGCCTTCCTCCGGCAGCTCGACCTCGTGGTCTGCGCCACCCGCCGTCTCTCTCGTTAGTTCAACCGCATGCGCCGAGAGGCCACCCGGGGCCCAGGGCACTCCACCCCATGACAACTGGGTCAATTTATTGAAGTTCAGAAGGAATGCTACTAGTAAAGAACTAGGTTGGGGCGGTGGACGGCTATAACAATCTTAGAAGCTCAGGGGTAGGTCACATTGTGACTGCTTTCAGTTGTTCCACGGACACCTTGCCTTGAGGCTCACTCAGCACATTTGATCGATTCGCGGGTTCCAGCTACCGTCATATTTCGTCCAGCTGCTGCGACAGCATCCTTAGCTTAAGCTGGCGGACTGTCTTGAGAGATTTCTGGATTTCCCCAGATGAAGCAATCAGTATATACCCGAGCAAGCTTTTCCCAGATTTTTGAAATGATATCGGTTCGAAAGCTGTAGAATTGATCTGAGCTAAAGTGACTGATGAGCTCAACACAGTCCAGATCTCAAGGAGATCAGTTCAGTCTTCTCAGCATCCCGGTTGCGGGCAGCGTCCTGGAAAGCCCCTCCTGCCTTCGTTCTTGCCCGTTCCTGGCTTTGGCCCTGGAAAAAAATTCGAGTTACAGCTCGCTCGATAACTTGCTTCGCAGCGCTGATGACATTTTGATCGGAGGGGATCACCTGCGCGTCTTCTGTTACACTTAGCGTCACACTGCTGTTGCATTGATGCGCGGCAATCTAAGTTGAACTCGTCTGCTAGCGAAACTCCCAGTTTGAAGAGGACTAGCACAAACATAAATAGTTTCCAGCAATTCAGCACGTGAAGCATCTCAGGTCAAATTCTGTTGGGTGCTGATCTAGCGTTAGTTGACAAACAATCTATTGTAGCAATAATAGGACACTGACAGGTCGTGGGAAAGTAATTGAGTGACGAGGTTCTTCACAATTTGGCTGGAATCTGGGCATCGACTGAACCTTTATAGTTGCCGCCGTCACAAAGTTCAGCTCAATCTGGCCATTGCTGTCAAGTATTTGTCATCCAAATACATTTGACTTACTAATCGACAAGAAAGTATTACACCGCGTGACAATTTATCAGCTATCAAGATGGTCTTGACCAACTGATTGGCTAGTTGAATGGGCGGAAACATGATGTCACGGACCATAACCCCGATGAGTAGAAGTCTGGGATACGGAAGTGTTGAGCCACGTGGGGACGCCTACGAGTGCGAGATACGACTAACTCCAACAAACAGACAAACAGGAGGAACTGAATGTAACTCCGAGGTCTACCCTGAAGACAAGTCTGATGATTGAGTAGAGCAAGAGGACACGCTGGTTTCATTTCCCATTTTGCAACACACTCGAGTTCACCATTATTTGGAAACCTATCAGGATTGCTACAGATGTATTGTTAGGTACTTACTAAACTCCTGTATAGGCGATCTTTCACAAATGGGCCCAATAGCCATGGCATTCAATATCGTTATTGGAACATCCGATGAAGCATGGCCATTTGTCATCCATTATTTGCCGAGCAATCACCTGAACACTGCTACACTACTACAATGACATTTGTCAGCCGCATTCGCGATGGTTTTCCGATCGACTGATCATCGTACATGTCGGCTTTCGGCGGTATAACGTACAACAGCCACAGCTGCTGTACATGCTGCAAGTAACTGTAGTGCTACAAGTAGTTGTAGCTAAAAATGCAACTGCAAAGGTTACAATCGACCATGGCCAACAGATCGCAAATCCTTCTGGACAACAGGCTGAACATGCTTAATTGCTCAAAGCTGCCGTTATACTGCATCATTCAAGACGTTCGGCAACCGGGCAAAATTGAGAATCGTCAGGCCGGCACAGAAATAAAAGAGGCGAGCTGCAGATGCAGTTCACTCGAAGATGAATGATTAATTTCTTTGGCTACAGCTGTAGAGAGCGTGGCTTGGAGGTAACTTCAAAGTGAAAGAGTGTAGAATTAGCAGCGGCAGTATCTGCGGCTGAACCGCGGTCATTTGAATGGCAAACGTCATAGAAGCATTTGGTCCATGCTTTCAAACGTATACATCACATGCCACGAATCATGACGCTGATCGCGTGAAGCCAGCTGCAACCAATAATGAGATTTCTTTAGATGTGATTAGATACAACAGACAACAGACAATTATGAAGAACTTGAGATAAATCAGTTGCAGTTGCTTTGGCTTATTCCTGAAGCCGGCGAGTTGGCTGCAGGTGCACGTGAAGTAGAGCACGTGCACACGAGTACATTGAGAATTTGGCGCTCTTAGCTTGATGACGTTAGAGTTGACACCACACTTGCCTATCCCTCACAGTGCCCCAAGGAGATTGGAGTGGGAGTGAGATTCGGTAGGCCCCTAGGAGTCATTGGGTCAACAGGAGAATCAGTAGGCCCAGACCAATACGTCGCTAGGTTGGATGAGCCTTCCTGAGGCCTTACAGAGCCAACCACGCTTGAATGCACAGCAGACTACTTTCGAAGCCATAGAGCAGGGCAAATGCGTTGCTAGCGTACAGCTGCAGCTGCAGTTGCAGTGGAAGGCAGACTTTGTGACCAAAGTGCACCAATGTTGGAAGAGAAGCTTCCTATACAGAAATATTACATTAAGAGCCTACAAGACCCACTTCCAGCTGAAGCGACTAGACACAATTTCAATCTCACACACTTCCCGCTGAAGAGACTGGCGAGCTGCCTCGGCTTTTGACACTCGCAGGTTTTGATGTGACCACATTTGTCCGGCTCTCTTGGATGGCCGAGCCTGCTCCACTGACGCTCGACGATTCAGATGCACCATTTTCAGCGTCATTTCCAACGCCTTTGACTGCCGGCGACGCGCTTGTAGCGCCTTCCTCACTATTCAGACCAGCCTTTGTCTCAGTGGAGCTGCCTTTGAGTAGTCCATTTTCACCAGAATTGGCATGTCCTTGTGGCGCGGCAGACGGCGACGCCGCACCCTTTTCTTTTTGATTCTCCGCTCTTGATGGCTCATCAGCTGCGTCAACTTTTGCCTCAGAGGAAGATGCAGACGCATCCTCATGCTTGACCAGACCCGACAAAAGTCGCTCGGCAACCTTGGCCGCTGTTCGGTCACCTGCCGCCTCGCCGGCACCCGAGACATTCTGATCCAGCGTCAACTTGGTCTGTGCTAGCGCCTGAATATCCTCCTCGATTGTATCCTTGCAAACGAGCCGGATGATTTGCACTTCGCGCTTTTGACCCACGCGATGTGCCCGATCTTCTGCTTGCTTGTCGTCATGTGGATTGTAAGACGAGTCGTAGATGATGACGACGTTGGCACAGGCGAGATTGATGCCGAAGCCACCAGCTTTTGTGGACAGCAAAAAGACAGTCACATCTTCCTCTTCGTGGAATTGATCAATCATGTCTTGTCGTTTGGCAACATCGGTGGAGCCATCGAGCCGGAAGAAGGAGACCTTCATGGTATTCAGGACGTCTTCCAGAATGTCGAGCGTTTGCGTGAATTGCGAAAAGAGCAAGATCCGGTCGCCGCGTTTCTGCATCTCGGGAATGAGGCATTGTAGATGAGCCACCTTGCAAGCTTCCATCCAAGGATCACCTGCAAGGACAAATCGCTGTGTCTTGGGATACTGCTTGCAAAGCCGGTTGAGCTCAAAGTCAGACATGACCTGCATGTCTTCCACCAATAAGTTATACTCGGATCCTTGCTCGATGAAAAACTTTTCCTTGAGCAACGCCTTGGCAATCTTGTCGAGCAACTTGTCATCGTAGCGTTTACGAAAGAGCATTGGATGGTTGGCAGCTTTGCGAAGGTGCATGAGAATATTCTCATTCTTGCCCTTGACGAGCTCGGTCAGGTCTTTGCCTTCTTCAATTGCCTTGGCCTCGATGGCCTTGCGCGTGGCAGCCACCATGTCACTGTAAATTTCCCGTTGCAAGGCGTTGAGCTCGATTGTGTCGGTGCGATAGTGCTTGGCTGGCATGTCGTCGAGCACTTGACTCTTGTAGCGTCGCAAGACAAACGGTGTCATCATTTGCTTGGCGCGGTCAATACGTTGCTGCGACAAGAGGGCCACTTCTTTGGATTCGCCAGTAAAGGCCTTGATTTTGAAGATGGCATCAAGTTTTTCAAGGTTGCCGTGAAAGACCATGGGCAAGACAAAGGCGAGTAGCGAGATGAGCTCCTTGAGATTGTTTTGCAGGGGCGTGCCCGTCAACAAGAGACGGAAGCGCGCTGGCAGCGCCATGAGATAGTTGTACCGCGCACTTGCGCTATTCTTGAGATTGTGACCTTCATCATAGACGCAGACATCAAACTTTTGCCGACGCAAGAAGCTGCGATCTTCTTTGGCGCCAGCGGCGAGCTGGTAAGTCGTGACCATGACGTTGTAAGCACTCGGCTTGGCTTCAAAGGCGTCTCGGAATTCAGCACGCTCGCGTTGACTGCCATAATAAGGCTCGACTTTGAGGGCCGGACAAAAGCGCGTCAGCTCACGCAGCCAATTTTCAAGCGTTGAGGCTGGCACAACGATGAGATGCGGGCCTTGAATGTCGCGCTCGAGCAGGACGCCGAGAAAGGAAATGACTTGACAGGTTTTGCCGAGACCCATCTCGTCGGCGAGGATGCCAGAGAGTTTCTTTTGATACATGAGATGGAGCCAATTGACGCCGATTCTATTGTTAGCTTTGACCATGACGAAGAAAGACGCACAGTTGGTAGTCTTTGAGACGGACGTCTTCTGGAAGCAACTTTGGTTGGTCTTTGAGGTAGAGCAAATCGGTCGACTTGGCATCGTCCACCTTGACCTCTTCCATCTTGACAATCTCGAGTGCACCAGCAGTACTTTCGTCCTTGACTTGAATGCCCCAAGCAGCCATCGCCTCTTTCAAAATAGTGCCATACGAGACGCAACGTCGAACAAGCTCGTCAATCGCTTCATAGCCTTCCCAGGTATCGACAGACGCATCGACCATCTTGGCACCAGCCGTCTTGCGTTGGCCACGCCCACGTTTCCCCTTGGTCGGCGCCAACTCTGCCTCAAGCGCACGTACCTCGTCCAACGTCTCAAAGGGTCTCGCTTCAATCACTTTGGCGGCAAACACGGCGGGACAGGAGCCAAGGTCTGCCAATTCCTTGGCTGTTTCAACTCGGTTGATGTAGGCGAGGACTTTGCTTTCCAGCTCGACTTGGTCCAGGTCAATCGGCACATAACTCGACTCAGTCGCGCCCCCTTCGCCCTCGTCGTCTGAATCACTCGCCTCTTCTTCCTCCTCTTCAGGCTCGCTGACATCGACATGATCCTCATCCGCCGACTCGTCAGACACGTCAATCGTACGAATCGCTTTGGCTGTGCGTTTGCGTAGTTGCGGCGGCGTATACTGAGCAGGTTGATATTGTTCCCTTGGCGTGACACCAGGCGGCCGTTGCAAGACACGACCTGTGCGTTGCTGCTGCTGCTGTTGCTGCTGCTGCTGGTAGGCATATTGCGTGGCAGGATTGCCCCAGGTAGGACCATTATAGCCATGTGCATACCCAACGGGCGGCGGCGGCGGCGCACCTGCCCCACTTTGCGTACTGCGAATCGCGTATTTTTCACGCACAGAGAGCGTCGGTGCTTTGATTTCACGTTTGGATGACGGCTGCTGCTGTTGGGCGGTGTTGTAGAAGGGATGCGGCGCGCCTGCTGTGAAAGCATACGGCGGATGCGGTCGAGATTGTGCCGGTGGCAGTGGTGGTGGCACGGCTTGGGCGCAAAAAGTAGGGTCGGCAAGGAGTGCGGAGGCATCTTCCATATGACCTCGACTCCGATCAAGAGCATGTTGAATGATATTCGTCGGCACGTCTGGGAAAAATCCCTTGAGGCGGGCCGCGGCTTCTTGACGTTGATTGAAGGCAATCTGTCGCTGATGCTGTTCGTGTAAGAACTGCTGATGTTGCTGAATCGCTTGCTGTTGCTGCTGCATCGAGCCATTCACCGGCCCGTTGGGTTGATACTCACTGAAGCTTTTCGGCAGCGGTTGCAGAAAGTGCTGACTGGGCGTGGTGCGCGGCATGGACTGCACAGGCCGTTTTTGCTGACGCGCCTGCTGCTGCTGATGTTGCTGTTGTTGATACGACATGCCAGAAGCTTGCCCTGCATGCCTATAGATTGGCATCTGCTGCGGCTTGGGGACAGCTGCGGCACCGGCGCTAGTACCGGCACCCGGCCCATAATAAACCGGCTGTGTTTGCAACGCATAAGCTGGTACTTGGCCATTATATGCGTACCCTTGCACAAACTGATGCATCTGTTGAACAGGGGCGACTTGACCGGTTGTACCAGCACTCGAGACGGGCAAGGTGGCATCGCGTCGCTGTGCAGGAGGGCCCGTAGCACCGATGCGCGGCGACGGCGTTTGTGATGCGCCTGAAGAAGCTTGTCGAGCGGCACCATCTACCAAATGGGTCATACGCGATCCCGTCTGCTGCTGTTGTTGTGAGACGTAACCTGTCAGGAGTGGCGGTGTCCCCTGTGCAAACGGTGTGCGCTGAACGGGCTTGCGTCGCACAGCACTCGGTTGACTCTCTGCATCCGAGTCGCGATCACTCTCCTGATGCCTCCGTTTAGCTCCAGCATGGACAGGCGAGGCGGCTTCGCTCATGCCAGGACTCGAAGGCGTCTCCGTGTTGGCTGCTGATCTTGCTGCTGCTCCTGTCGCTGATGATGGCGCAGATGACTTTGGCATTGGTGATTCTGGCACGCGGACAGGTACGACCGGTGAGCTATCGACAATCTCGTCTGGTTCCGCACGGCCGGCGCGCTTGTGCGTAGGCGTGGCAGTCATCGTCTTTGGTTGTTTCAGTCGCCCTGTGTAGGGATGAAGCGCTGCTGATACGGCGAGTGATTGATTGATTATAAAAATAGGAAGACCTTGACGTTGCTGTCTCTTTGAATACGCGTCTCTGAGTCAAGTTTGGCAGCCGCTAAGAGGTGCACGGGTCTTGCATCTACAGGAGCCAGCTGATGGGAGGATTCGCGCTCTAGTTGACCAACTCGGTCGTCTGTCTGTGCGCGACTGAAAAATGAGAGTGAGACAATAACAGTCACAAACTCATCCAACCAGGAGCATCGATTCCATCTTGAAGCGACCGAAGACTGCTAGATCTATAAAGCATATAGACCTGCTACGACTGTGAAACGGTCGTCCTGGCTATAAAAGTATGGTACTGTGTTGTCGCGTCGCGTCGCGCTCATCAAAAGCCAACGCGATCAGATGAAATGCAAATGCGCGCGCTAGGGACAAAAACAATCAACACCCAAGAGTACTTGTACCACAGGTAGTAGTCAACACTTTAGCTGCAGTACTGCTATCATGAGCTCGAATGGGAGCGGATCAATGCTGGCTGGCACAACGAGCATAACAACTTCCGAGCAGACACATCGCGTATCTACACCCCTCAAGCCTTATCCAACGCGCGCCGAGTGGGCAACCAAGGCCAGTTCAATCAACAACATCTTTCCTGACGAATTGTGCGTAAGCTCGAGATGTATATACGCCCGACGGGCTTTTGAGTTTGTGGCATTCTGCGAAAAGACCTATCATGCTTTGCCTGAAGATCAACGCAGCATCGTGACCAGCGCCAAGCTGTCCGACTTTTTGAAGAACGACATCCTGAAGCGGGAGACACCCGACCACAGGACGCTCATCCGTGGCAAACTTCTCAAGCTGTCATTTCATTCATGCAATTTGGCTGGACTGGCCGTGATGAGTCCTTGGAAAGCGCAGAAAGCGCACAATATGAATCCGCATCCAGATCCGATGCCAGACTCGGGTGTTATGCCGCTTCTCGATGCAAGACGAAGCGAGACGGCGGAAAGAACCATGGCCGACGTCGAGGCTTGGGATTCGCGGGGTTGGATGCAAGACATTGAGAGAACGAGAAAAGCACGCTCAGGCTCGACTCAGACAGCAAGAACAGCAGAAGCGAGTACGCGAAGCCAAAGCACATGCCGAAAAGCTTGAACGGCAGCGGCAGGAAGAGGTGCGCCGAGCTGCACTCAGCTCGGAAGGCCTCCTGAAATGTCACGAAAGTCTGCTCGAGCATACTCAAGAAGAGCCGTTGACGGCCTTCCGCGACCGTCTCCTACTGTCCCTTGTTGAGCAACCAGGTTTGACTGGCGCACAAGCACGCGGCCTCGACTTTTGGCATATCGGATTTCAGAATCTTTCAGATACGTCCGTTTTCAGACAGTGGATGGTTGTGGTGCCGCTGCCTCGTTCCAGCAGACTTGAAGAGCGTGTCGGCATGCTGCGTTACAGGGATTGGCGTCAATGTTCACTCAACGCGTTGGCCAGCTACTTGTTTTACCGCTGGCACATGACTGACCAAGTGCTTCCGGACTGGACGGCGCCGTATACGCCAATGAATGTGTTCACGATGCGTGAAGCCACGATTCGAGTCGAAGAGTCGGCTTCCAACACCGGCGCCAACGTCGTTCCGGCGAGCATCTTTGCTGTCGAATCATCCAGTACTACGCTAGATGATGAAGCCATTCATTCGCTTTCAGTGCAGAAGCTCTTTAGCAGATGTGATCTTCAGAATCCACCAGCTACCCATCTTGCAGGTGCAAACGTGCGCAGGCTGCCAAATGCAAGGCCAACCCTGGTCTGGAGTGCGACAGACAAACGATGGAAGTTTCAACCCACCAGTTTCTCCTCGATGCGCTTCTTGGCTGGATTTGAAAAGACAGACCATGAGATGTACATGCCGCGTGCGCTGCCAGAGCCGCCAAGGAAGCTCCTGCGACAAATATGGCCCGGCTTGAATGAAACGTTTGGCAAGCCATCGACAGGCTATGTCAACAAGTACGTCCCTGGCCAACTGGCACTTCTTAGCCAGCTCCGCGTCGTGCTGCTTCAAGACATGGTTGAGGTGTTTGAGGTCTACCCGAATCATCCATTCAAGCTACAAGAGCCTTTCTGCGGGTCCTTGTTTCAGACTTGGGCCCACCGGGTGCGTCAGTTTACCTCTTCTGCGGCGATTCGCATCAACGCGACTGCTGCGACCTCTCAACAAGAAGCTGTGCTAAAATCTGCAGCAGTAAGCGCGTCACTTCCTGCTTCCGTCTCAGCCTCTCTGCAGACAGTCTCAACACCGCAACCTGTAACGGCAACTGCATCAATCTCTGTGCCAAAACCTGTGGCGTCATCTTCATCAACGCCTGTCGCCGCGATTGCTCTTGTGCAACCGAACACGCCGGCGCCGGCGCCTGCAGTTGCAACTGCGCCTGCACTTGTACCTGCACCTGAGTCTTTGCATGTACTTAGAACTCTAGTTGCGCCTGCTGCGGCACCCGGTGCAGTCCTAGTACCCACCCTGCCAGGCAATCAAGCGAATTTGCAGGGCGTCTTGCAACGATGGAAAGAAGACGCGGCGCGCCGTGAACAGGCTTTCCTGGCGCATCGCAAGCAGCTCGAGCAAGACTTTCAGACGCATCGACAGCAGCTTGATGACACGCTGCAAGCGCACAGACGTCAGCTTGATGACAACCTGGAGGCGCATAGATGCCAGCTTGATGCAGACTTTCAAACGACGATCCAAGACCTCTTCAACGATTCCACGTCTGATGACTGCACGCCAAGCAAGCTTCCATCACCACCTGCAGTTACATTGGCCCAAGGCGAAGCTCGTTCCTTGACACCGGTGCACAGCAACGCTGCTTCATCCGATGCTCATCTAAATCAATCCGCCGGCGCCGGGCATCACAAACGCGCTAGTGACGTGCTAGACTCGGAAGACTCTGGCATCGCTTCCTCGCCAGTCAGTGGCTACATCTTGTCGCCAGGCGTAGCCAAGAAGGCAAAGACAGACATCGTTCTGTCTAGCAACTAGACAACCCGGAGAATGATCAGATGGGAAGTTTGCTATTGGCCCGCGGCCGAGGTCGTGCCCATATCCATATTTCTACATTAGCAGACCTAAGCCTCCTGATCACTTTGTGTAAAGTCTTGGGGCAGCTACAGAGTCTTCCTTGACCCTCAGTCGGCTGGACAGTGCAATCGCGTGACTGCTCGCTTGAAAGTCGCCCTTGGGCCTTTGTCGCCACTCTTTATCGCGATATGTCGCGACTCGCGGAATTGCGACAGAATGAAAACAACAACAAAGCTGGACAGCTAGAATCAAACACCTAAATCAGCATCATGAGATCGAATCATGCGAACGACTCACGAGGATGAAGAAGACCGATCGGGAAACGCAGAATCCGCTCGAGGCGCAGATGCCGGCCAAGTATTCACCGAGGCGGTCGAGCCTGACTCTCCTTACCCGAGTCAGAAGCGGTGGCCGGCAGGACATCCACCGCGCAGATCTCGTCTGCCGTTGAAATCTCCCCACAGGATATTGTCGCCCTTCAACAGCAGCTCGCTCGTCAAGAACAACGCCTCGTTGCCAGAGACGATCGCATAGCCGCGCTACATGAGAAGCATGAGCGCCTCTCGGAATTATTGCATCAAGGACTGAAAGATTTGAATGACAAGGTTGACGCGCAGTATCTCGAGACGAAGCGCTTGTATGCAGAAGGACGCGCATCGAGGCAAGACTCAGGCACTGTGCAGCAAGAGCAAGATGGAACTGCACAGAAGCACAAGCGTGCAGCGCCTGACGTGGACGATTCTGGCATTGCATCGTCGCCGGTGGCCGCTTCGAGCCCGCTGAACCGTCGGCGCAAGTCTGCTCGCCTCACCGTCTTAGAGTAGACAACGTCTTGTGTTTCATTGCTTGCCTGCTCGCTCCATCTGAAGGGTCATATGTGCGTGCGACGACGTGCCCAAGCGCTCTCTGATAAGTTGAAGCTACCTACGTAGTGAAACAATTAGAGTGATTAATCTCTCATATACGCACCTTGAGGAAATATCGTTCGCGGACGGCTATCACGTAGTTCTCTTCAAGAGAAACTTCATCTTGTTCGCGAGAAATGTTTGCGAACTGGGTCAGCATAAACTACGAAGGCACTTGTGCGAAGCATCCACCTGCGAGCCATTCGTGTCATTGACACCGGCACCAACCTCATTGCGTTGCGTAAACTTGAGGCCGTCAATCGAATGATATGCGTCCTTGCAACCCGTCTTCTTCTCAATCAACTTGCCAAAGTCCTCGTGCACGGTGTAGAAGATACCAATGCAACGCTTGACGATCTCAGGGTCTGAGACGTTGGCCATGTGGCCCGAGATGGTGTCGGTCATGCGCTCACGCTGACCTTCATCAAACACCTTGGTCCAGAGCGCACGCGGCTGAACAAAGTCTTCTGCTCGAATTTGCGACAAGAACGAGATGGCATTGCCAACATACTCGGCATGCACCTTGTCAATCGGGTAGGCGCGCTCAGAGAGCTTGATAGGGTTGAGAGAGGACATGTAGTTGGGGCGCGAGCCTTGGTTGTAGTAGGCCATTTGACCATCGCGCTGGAAGTTGCCGGCGGGATAGTCCGTGTTGGTCTGATTGACGGGCAACTGCTGGTAGTTACTGCCAATGCGGTAACGGTGCGCGTCAGGGTATGAAAAGAGACGTGACTGCAAGACAGGGTCGGCCGAGGGTTCAATACCGGGCAACAAGTGGGCCGGGTTGAACGCTGCCAACTCAACCTCGGAGAAGTAGTTGAGCGGGTTGTGGTCCAATGTCATCTTGCCAAACTCGCGCAACGGGAACTCCTTGCGAGGCCATACCTTGGTGAGGTCAAACACGTTGATGCCAGACTGCTCAGCCTGCTTGGGCGTCATGGTTTGCACAAAGTAAGTCCATGAAGGGAACTCGCCGCGTTCGATGGCCTCGAACAGGTCTTGTGTGTGCGAGTCAGGCGGAAGTTGGGCTGCTTCGTCATTCGTGAGGTTCTCAACACCTTGGTCGGACAACAGATGGAATTGCGCATACACCCATTCGCCCTCTTTGTTGACGAGCTTGAAGGTGTGGCCACTGTAGCCTTGTAGTTGCCTCAAATTTTTGGGAATTCCTGCTGTATTAGTAATGCCATGGTGTGAGGAGAGCTTCCTTACCTCGGTCACCCATCAAAATCATGAATTGGTGGACAGCTTCCGGGTTTTGCGACAAGTAATCCCAGAACGCCGTCGAATCCTGTGCATGTGTCAAGTGTGTCTGCGGGTGACGCTTTTGCGTGTGAATAAACAACGGGAAGAGTGCTGGGTCGCGCAAGAAAAAGATGGGTGTGTTGTTGAAGACAAAGTCCATGTTGCCTTGCTTGGTGCGGTGCTTGATGCTGAACCCGCGTGGGTCTCGTGCAGCATCGGGACTGCCAGACTCACCGCCGACGGTGGAGAAGCGGACAGTGACAGGGCACGACTCGCCTTCCTTGGCAAAGAGCTCGGTCATGCAAATGTCATCAAGTGACTTTGTGCAGGTAAAAGTACCGTGTGCGCCGGCACCTTTGGCGTGAACCACACGCTCGGGGATACGCTCGCGGTCAAAGTGCGAGATGAGGTCGAGCAGATGGAAATCTTGCAAGAGCAAAGGGCCATTCTCGCCAATGCGCTGCGACTCGGCCGGGTGTGGCACGCGGACGCCGTTGGAGGTAGTGTAGACGGCCTCGGCCTGGGCGTCGGCGCTAAAGTCACGAAGCTGAAAGTTCAAGCCTGATTTTCCCTTGTTGTCAGAAACCATTTTGAGTAGAGTCTTGAAGGTCAAGAAGGAGAGCGGGTAGGCTTTTGTTATATAGTGCGGGAGGTGGTGGCGATGCGGTCAGCGGCAAGTCGACGTCATGATGTTTATGTAAGCAATCGCTCTGATTCTCCGGATTTCGCGGGAGAGACTTGTACCGAGTTGTACGACTGTGCCACAGCCTGTTTACTAGATAGGGCATCGAGTCGAGCGATGGGCTGGCAAGTGTCTGTCACCTCGCCTGGTTTGCTAAGCATCCTCGGGCGACGAGGTCCAATGAGCGTATTCTGTCACCTAGGCTCTTCCGTTCCGCACCAGCGTCGCTTGCGTTTCTGTCATAGACCAATATCAATGCGGATTCCTATCATGCCTATCTCTTGGCATGAACGCACCTCTTGCAAAGATGTTGTCCTCATCATGTGCGATTGCTTCAGTGCTTCTCGTCGACTTGGCGCTGTACGCGTGAGCAGCCAATAGCTTGGGCACGTCACGCTCAAAGCGCTTAAATCATGGCTAAGCAGCGCAAATACTCGTCTCTCTTGAAACACGAGACATTACATAGGGATGAACAACGACACGTATTGCCTGCAAGCATGCCCTGGCCCCTGAATACGCATGGCCATCGTGAAAAAACATCTCGTTATTGCTATTGTTTTCAATTGACCAAGGGTGTGGATTCAGGAACGCGACCGCAAGACGCGCCGAAATGACTTTAAGTCTAGACAGGCAAACCAATGCACTCAATCACTCAGGCTATGGCTGTCGAGGCTACGACAGCCTCCTGATCCACTCGCCTCGTCTCGAGGGCCTCGCGTTTGAGTCGCTGGCGGTATCCATGATGCATATTATGCCACATCTCACGCACGAGCAGCGTCGCTTGCATCTCCGTCATTTGCAAAGTCGGCAGGACGCTATTCAAACCCAGGGCATAATCCCGAAACTCTTTTTTGAGTTGAGCGAGCTCAGCGCCGTTGCATGTCTCTGTTCCTTTGTACGGCATCTCTTGGACGCTTGGACAGTGCCTGTGGAAATAGGCGCGCATCTTTGAGCGCAGCGTGCGCCAATGCGCATCCGGCAAGTCCTGAAAGCCAGCGATTGAGCGAATCGAGCGCGTAGGTCTGTTTTGGCATCTCCGCGCATTAACAAGCGTTTGTGCAGACGTAGCTCTGGAGCGATCGGGCGAAGAAGCTCTCTGGCATGCAGCCAGGTCCGTGAGCTCGGTCGCTACAGCAAAGCGACCGGGCGTCTTGCTGTCGAATGGATGCGGAGATTTGGGCTCAAGTCCGGCAGCTTCTCTCACATCGGCATCGGAAGCACGCTCGAGCTTGATGGATGCATGATTCGGCGTGGCTGAATGTGTATTCATGCCTGACGATGCAGTACTTGATGCTGATGACTCGATCAGTTCAGGAATGTCCATTTGAAAGGTGCGATTGAACTGAGCAGTCATGCGATTGAGCGTTTTGAATTGGTCTCCATCCTTTATAGCGAGCACCGCTTTTGTCAGGTTGTGACATGCATTGAGCTCAGCCATTGTTTGCTCAAAGTCTTGTATAGCACGTTGCAGGCGATCTATCGCTGATTCCTTGAAATATGATGCCATGGCTCTCTGTTGTGACAACAAAGCTTCACCAGGTACCCAGCTAGGTCACTAGTACTTGGTTGATTGACACGCGCGAACGAAAGACGCGCCTGAAATTACATAAGCGAGTCACGTGTCTTTCGATGGCGCAATCGAGACGACGACGACCATCATCCCCAGGACTGTACTGCTAGTCTGCTACTGCTTTTCATCCTTGAATCCTCATCCAACATCAGCACAAAGCAATCATGTCTCTCCGTCTTGGTAAAACCGCTCCCAACTTCAATGCCCAAACCACCCAGGGCGACATTGACTTCCACAACTGGCTCGGTGACTCGTGGGGCATCATCTTCTCGCACCCGGCCGATTTCACGCCCGTGTGCACGACCGAGCTCGGCGAGATGGCGCGTCTTCAGCCTAAATTCAAGGAATTGGGTGTCAAGATTATCGGCTTGTCGGCCAACAAGCTTGACTCGCATGAGAAGTGGATCAAGGATGTCGATGACATTGCCAACGTCGAGTTGGCATTCCCCATTATTGCTGACCACGAGCGTAAAGTGGCTTTGCAGTACGACATGATTGATGAGCAAGATGCCACCAATGTCGACGAGAAGGGTATCGCCTTTACGATTCGATCCGTCTTCTTTATCGACCCGGCCAAGAAGATTCGTACCATTTTGGCATACCCTGCCTCGGTCGGCCGTAACGCAGATGAGATTCTGCGCATCATTACTGCGCTTCAATACGGTGTATGTCAATCACAGGTACAAGGTGATGCTAACAACAGGACAAACACAAGGTGACGACCCCCATCAATTGGCAAAAGGGTCAAAAGGTGATTGTGCCGCCTGGCATCAAGTCGGGTTCTGAGGAAATCAAGGCCTACCCCAATGTGGAGGAGGTGCGTCCTTACCTCCGTTACACCACGGCTGGTATCGATGCTTGATTGCTCAGGTGCTCCATCAAAAGTAGTCAATTTTTATGGCAGTATAGATTTATCCATCTGAACCCACTCATCTATCTACTTAGGAGAGCGCCTTGAGACGCGTTTCGAGCTCTTTCGCTGATGGTCGATCTTCTGCTTTCTGCTGCAGACAGGCATGGACAAGATCCACGAGTTGGGTACTGTACCCATGTCCCTCTGGCACTGTATAAGCGCCATTCAGCACAGCAAGACTGATACTCCCTTGCTCCGTCTGGGCCGTCTCAAACGGCGAATGGAGAAACAGGAGGGCAAAGAGGACGCAGCCGGTTGACCAGATGTCCACCTTTTCATCAAGATGCATGCCCGTCTTGGTGTCAAAGAGTTCAGGGGCGCGATAAGGCATGGTGGAATGTTCAGCAGCGACGTCTTGTACTTGTAAAGCCTCAGCACGGCTAGTGATCTGTCGACGGGCTGGCTGCAAACTGCCAAGATCCATGAGAACGGGCGTCCCATCGTCTGCGAGCATGATGTTGGCAGGTTTGATGTCGAAATGGGCAAACGGGAGCAATCCTTCAGCTGTGCGTTCTTGTGTGTGGGTAAGATCTTCATGCATGAGGGGCTCTTGTGCTTCATCGAGCGAGGGACGGCGTGTCGATGTGACGAGGGGGATGTGCTCGTGAAGTTGGCGCAAGGCGAGGGCTACGCCTGTCATGAGCCGCACGACCTCCTCCTCTGCAAGACGTCCTTGCTTGACCTGCGTCTCATTGATCAAGTCTTGCAAGTTGCCTCGCTTATAGTATGGCAAGAGCAGATAAACAATCTTGCAGTCTGATTCTTGAAGGACGGCATGGTCTAGACAGGGCATGACGCTGCGATGCTGGAAATGGCCATGTGCCTTGACTTCACGCATCGCGAGCTTGACGGATTCTTGACCAAACGGGCAGCGAATCTTTTTGAGCGCATACAAGTTGCCTGAAGCATCTTGAACGAGATAGACGTAGGAGAAGCCGCCTTCCCCTAGGAGACGTAGCGTTTTGAGGGAGCGGTTCCCGAGTTTGAGGGCGGGTGTCAGCGCTGTGGGCAAAGCTGGTAGACAGGCGCAGAGCGTTGCATAGAGAAAGTCCATGCTTGCCTTCTCAGTGGCTACCTAGCTATAGGTAATGACAGATGAGAGAATCCGTCAGCAAGATGTTCAATGGCGTTGCTATTCGGGCAGCTATAGCAAGCTGACTGCAAGTATGTGTCGTGCATCCATTCACGCGTCGTCTTGGACTCTTAAGCTTTATCAAACGCAAACCAAGACCACACATCGCATCTTGAAGGTCAGCAGGACACGATACCTGTGTCGATAGACCATCACAGCCGCTGATATGCAATTCGCATCCTCATGCCCATGTACAAATCAGTCTTCACTGCGCAGTCCTGCCGCTTGCTGGCGAACGATGGTCCTATAGACTCATCCTTTATCGAGCTTCCTTCCTGTACAGATCCCCTCTTTCATAGAACCTGGCTTGATCTCAGGGAGCTGGATCCTGCAAGGGCCATCTCTTATAGCTCTATCCGTGGTAGCATCCTTGCTTGATCTGTGTTGCATCTTCTCATCCTAGACCTTCTCCCTCGTCCATCCATGCCCATGTCCCGACCCTTGCCAGTGACCACCACTCTTGAAGCAACCCTTGGAAGGGCAAAACGGGACCACAAAGCGAGGACAACAGCCGGATACTCATAGCAACACAGGCAAGCCCTCTCAAGACCTGTTGGCCAAGAGCCTCGCCATGGCCGAGCCCCATTCTGAGTCCCCGCGGCAGCAAGAACAACAGCAACAGCCTCAACGTGAGCGCGTGCCGCAGTCCGCAGCTGCAACCACGCTCAACGAGCAATCCATCACAGCAGCTGTAGCCGCGTCACCGCCAGCTGTCTCCGTCGAGACGGTGCCCATGTCTTCTACAGTGCCTAGCCCTGTAGCAACCGTCAGTAAGGCTCCCAGCGCCCCCGCCGAGCAAAAGACAACCCGGTCGCCGCGATTGAGTGCAAATCCGCATGCCACCCGACACGCCGGCAAAGCGCGGAAAGTCTATACAGACGAACCGAGTATCAGCTTGCCACCGGTTGACAAGGTCAAAGTGGCTCCGAAACCGGCGGCCGCCACGAATGGGGATGCCAAGACGGCTGCATCGAAACAGACAGCTGCAAGTACGGATACAAACACTCCAGCGATAGCGGCCACAGCGCGGGAAGCGACGCCGCGGCCTACTAAACGGAAGCGCTCGCCGACAGCAGGCAAAGAGCTCTCCGACCGGCGAAAGAGTAAACCCAAAGAGCGCATCAAGCAAATCACGGTGGATGGCCACGTCGGATACAGCTACACCTTGCAAAATGGCACTGTCCTCAAGGCAAATGGTTCGTCTCCCTCCCTCAGAGACAACGACAGTGACTAACAGCAGACTGCATCTACTTGATTTGCGAACCACCCGGTGAACCTTACTACCTCGGCCGCATCATGGAATTCACAAAACTCGATGCCGAATCGCAAGACATTGACGCCGTTCGTGTCAACTGGTTCTATCGACCTCGCGACGTTCAACGCCAGAGTGTCGATTCACGACTCGTCTATGCCACAATGCATTCCGACATTTCACCCCTCGCTTCTATCCGTGGCAAATGCCGCGTCGAACATCGCTCGCAAATTCCAGACGCCGACGCCTTTCGAAAACAACCCGACTGCTTCTACTACGACAAGCTATTTGACAAATTTATCCATCGCTACTATGAAGTCATCCCTGTCGAGCAAGTGCTCAATGTGCCAGACACTGTCAAACGCGTCTTGCTCGAACGCTGGCGCTATGTCGTTGTCGAAATGAATCGCGGCAAGGAACTCGCCATGGAACACCGCGCTTGTAAACGATGCAGTGATTGGTGCTCAAGTAAAGACTCGGTCCGCTGTGTCCTTTGTAAAGCCGACTATCACATGCAATGTGTTCAGCCGCCGATGCCACGCAAGCCAAGTCGCGGCTTTGCTTGGACGTGTACGCCTTGTTCACGTGCTGAAATGAAACGCATGGAAGAGGCGCGTGTGCTGGATGTGGAATTGTTGCACAAGGCCGGTGGCAAGGAACGTCTTGCGCTCGAGCAAAAAGAGCGTCAAGAACTCTGGTCGGCTGCTGAACTCGACAAGGAAGACGAGCAGGCTATTGCGCGACAAGCAGATGCACCGAGTGTGTCGTTGCCCACGAGCCGTGACGGCAAAGCTAAACCAGAGCAATGGCCGTATCGCTATATGGGCATCCATTGTAATCTTGCCGACGTCCTCGATGCCGATGACCGGATCTATCCTCGTGCTGCCTCACGGATCGGCACACGACATCAGTGTACGGTGCAAGATTGGCATGGTCACCCGGTCGAGTACTTTGAACGTGTCAAGCGTGCCATTAAGCGGACACCCAAGGCGATGAAGGGCAAGCGTTCTGATGAACGTGCTGCTGTTGCAAATACGACTGGCGATGTCACGATGGAAGAGGACATTGAAGAGGTGGACGTGTCCGAGACGCCGGATCCTGCCACGTTGCCGGCAAACGAGCGCTTGCCGTGGATGCAAGAGAAACCTTCAGGCTACCTTGCTCGCGGTGAAGGCAAAACGGCCGAGACGATTTGGTTGCCAGAGACGGTCGATGAGGCCACCCTCGATGCCTTTATGGCGGATTTGCAACCGATTGCCGATAAACTCAAAGTTGCCAAGAATACACCCAATCTGATGGATGCCGCGCTCAAGGCGTTGTTGACGCACAACGATCCACAGGCAGCACACGAATCACTTCGCAAGCTGACACGTCATAAACTTGGCGAGCCAAGCTTGACGGCTGACGAAAAACAACGCTTCAATCACGCTGTCCATAAACTTGGCAGCGAGTTGCATCAAGTGGCTCAAGAAGTCGGCACCAAATCTGTCGCTGAATGCGTCCGCTTCTACTACAATTGGAAGAAATCCCCCGCGGGGCAAGAATTCTGGGGCGGCAGTGAGGCGAGACGGCCCAAGACGGACAAGATTCCAACTGTCAAGACACGGGCCGTGCCTGTCACCGAACTCGAAACGATTGCCGATAGCAGTGACGACAGTGCTTATGATTCACACAAGGCGGCCAAGGTGAAGAAGACGTTTAGCTGCAAGTATTGCAAGACGACTACGAGCAATCGATGGCGACGGGCGCCGGGCATGACGGGTGGTCATGGCGCTGTCACGGCACTCTGTAATC
Organism: Protomyces inundatus; assembly: GCA_003717165.1. Classification (NCBI taxonomy): domain Eukaryota; kingdom Fungi; phylum Ascomycota; class Taphrinomycetes; order Taphrinales; family Protomycetaceae; genus Protomyces; species Protomyces inundatus. The sequence continues at coordinate 25,999 of QXDR01000456.1, forward strand.
GATGTGGCGAGCTCTGGCGACGGTATGCGGTGCAATGGGAAGCGCCCGAAGAAGTCTATCGCAAGGTGCATGAACTGGGTGCGAAATCGAAAAAGCGCAAGTTTGAGGAAGAGTTGCTCAAGGAACTGCCGCCGAATGGTGAAAAGCCTGAAAAGCCGGCACCACCGGAGCAGGAGGCCAAGGTTGTCAAAAAGATCAAAATCAAGGAGCCGGTCAGGAAGGAACGGCCGCCGACGCCGGTCTTGCCGGATCCGTGTGAGGTATGTCTCTTGCGCGACGAAGCAGGTCTTGTGGTGTGCAGCAAATGTGCTTTACGTGTACATGCGTCTTGCTATGGCGTTCATGAAGCAGTGCCGTCTGCTCTGCCAGAGAAACCATGGACGTGTGATGTATGCATCAATGAAAGCACACCGACTGTCTCGACCGCCTACACCTGCGTGTTATGTCCCATCACTTCGCCACGCGGTCCACTCAAGCGCACTGCCGGCAACAATTGGGCGCATATCGCCTGTGCCACCTGGCAGCCTGAATTGCGATTTGGCGATGTCAATGTCCTGCAACCGATCGAGGGGATTGGCGCCCTACCGCTACCGACCTGGCAAGCCCTCTGCACGCTCTGCAATACACAAACCGGCGCCTGCGTGTTGTGCTCAACCTGTGCGAAACCCGTCCATGTCACCTGTGCCCAGCGTGCTGACTACAAACTCGGCTTTGCCTTGCAACCTGTCAAATCTTCGCAATCCAGACGCGATCAACTCTCGCTCGTCAGAATCGGCAACGCTTCGGGTTTACTCTCCCCTGTCGTGCATTGTCCCGACCATGACCTACGCCGTGCCGGTACGCTCTACGGCATGCAAGAACCCACAGGTCCGGAAGGTAGTGGCGGCGAAGCAAGCTTGAGAGCTTTTATCCGGACGTACAAGTCAAGTGAGATGCCCCTTGCACGACAACCGCGCGGTGGCGGACCGGTCCGGCGCTTTGCAGGGACGCGTGCTGCGCTTGTGTTGGCGACCAAGATGGCCGAGTTGCGTCAACAAGCTGGTTCGACCTCTGCGCCTGATGTCGAGCAAGAGGTGGCGTATCGCTGTGGCCGATGCGCTGTGACGGTCTCGCCGCTGTGGCATGCGGAGGGTACGTTGTGTCATTTGTGCCATTGGAAAGAAACGCGGCCTGGCGAGGCGTTTGATCGTGACGTGCCGGCTTTGCCGCCTCTGGAGATGGAGACGGAGGCGGCGCCGCTGGTTGATGCTGTTGAAGACTCTGTGATGCAGGATGAACCGCAGACGGTGGCGCCTGAACGGCAAGTCTCGTTGGCAGTGCCGGTTGAGGCAGCGGCTGTATCCGAGACTGTTGCCTCTCCTCCTGCCTTGGACAGCAATATTGACCCGGCCTTGCAGTAAAGGACGAGGACACGTACACGTATTGAAACAGCATTGTAGAGATTAACCATGGAGAGGAAAAAGACGTCATGAACTACAAGGTGTGTAAAATATCTAATCATTGTCATGGCTTCCGCATGACCGAGCGTCTCTTTACATTGTCCACGTCAACTTGTCCAGTCTTACTGACTCATCAGAGGTTGGTGGTGGGCCACTGGTAATCCTCATCAGGCTTGTACCCAAAGCTTGCCAAAAACTCATCAATCTCGGCAGGACCGCGCGAGCCATAGGGATAAGGGCTCGGCTTGAGATCCTTGTTGCCGTCCAAAAAGTGCAGCAGGGGCGTAAACACGCGCCAAGACTGGTCGAGTTCATCGTCACGCACAAAGTTGGAGTGATCGCCCTTGAAGGCATCGAGAATGAGTGCCTCGTACGCTTCAGGGATCTTGAGGTCTGAGAATCGACGCTTGTAGGTCAAGTCGAGTTCTGTCGTGGCCGTTCGCATTGAGAGACCAGGCAACTTGGTGTTGACTTTGAGATAGACGGCTTCATCGGGTTGCACACGCAAGACGAGTTCGTTGCGTGGAATCTTGCCAAAGATGCCGCCGGCGACATCCTTGAATTGCACGCGCACTTCGACTTTGGCTTGGTCGAGGGCTTTGCCTGCCTTCAAGATGAAGGGCACACCTTCCCAGCGTTCATTGTTGATGTAGACGGCCATGGCGGCGAACGTGGCACAGGTCGAGTCCTTGGAGACGGTGTCGTCGTCCAGGTATCCCGGCTTGGATCCATCTTCCGATTTGGTGTATTGGCCAATCACGACATCGGTCGAGTTGATGGCGGGCATCGAGCGCAGCACGCGAACTTTCTCATCGCGAATGTCTTCGGCGTTGAAGGAAAGAGGGCGTTCCATGGCGATGACGGTCAACACTTGCAAGAGATGGTTTTGCATCACGTCGCGGATGATGCCAATTTCATCAAAGTAGCCGCCGCGTCCTTCAGTGCCGAAAGGCTCTTTAAAAGTGATTTGGATGTTCGAGATGTAATTCTTGTTCCAAGACGAAGAGAGAAAGAGGTTGGCGAATCGCATGATGAGGATGTTTTTGACCATTTCCTTACCGAGATAGTGGTCAATGCGGAACGTCTCTTCTTCCTTCCAAATAGGCTGCAAGGCGCGCTGCAACTCGCGCGAGGATTCCAGATCATGGCCAAAGGGCTTCTCGACAATGAGCCGGGCGATACCCTTTTCAGGGTAACAGTTGCGCTTGAGACACTGCGCCACAGGGATAAACACATTTGGCGGCAAGGCCATGTAGAAAATGCGATTACGTTGATCGCGGCTGCCTTCGACCTCTTCGAGATGCTTGTTGAGGGTCTGGAAACTCTCATCTTCATCATACTGGCCCGAGACGTAGGTACACATTGTCAAAAACTCTTTGAGCGCATCTTCATCTTTTGGGGAAGGCGTCTTGATGTGTGACTTGACGCGCTCGTGGAACTCGTCTTCATTCATCTTGGTACGCGCATAGCCGACGATCTTGGCGTTCTCGGGGAAGTAGTTGTTCTTGAAGAGACCGAAGAGGGCCGGGAAGGTCTTTTTCTTGGCAAGATCACCGGAAGCGCCGAGCACAACGACGGCCACATCGGAGGACTACACATTGCGTGTTAGTATTATATTCCGAGGTGATCTGGCAGCCTCTGCTTGATAGAAAGAGGGAAGAGGATGACGTACGATGGCCTCTTTGCCTTCGCCGGAGTCTGTATCGAGCGAGACTGGTTTGCGAACGTCCTGGGTGGTTAGTCTTGATGCTCTCTCGTCGATTGAGATGATCCAAGGCCTGTACCTGCTTTGTCTCCTTCATGATGGGTTGGTCTATGCGATTCTAACGATGCAGGACTTAGGCTTGTTCGTTCTCGATGATGCTCAGTCAGCGGGCAGTCCATGCGAACACGTGACTCGCTCCATTGAATCGAGAAAGAGAGAGAGACACCTCGACCGGGCTCTTGTCCTCGCAACAAAACAATGGCCACAAACGGGCAAGACCTTAAAGCACCAGAGCTAGTCCAAGAGACAGACAAGGCAGCTGTATCATCGCCAGGGGACTCAACAAACCCGCAAGAACCCGTCAATCAACAAGAATCCATGGAGATTGACGCGTCCGACAAGCCAAAGGACCCCGTCGAGCCGGCATCAGGCGCATCGGACGCGGCCAAGAGTGAGGAGCAAGGCGAGGCGATTCACCTGAATGGTTCCGAGTCGAAAGAATCGGACGAACCCTCGACCGCTGCCGCAAAATCGGAATCGACAGCAACGCCTGCCGCGGCTTCGGCCAGGACACCGCGTGGCGGCAATACCAAAAAGGCTGCCAACAAGGACAAGGATGAGGAAGAGTTTGGTTCTTACAGTGAAGGCGATTTTGTGCTTGCCAAGGTCGCTGGGTATCCCTGGTGGCCTGGCATGGTCGTCACGTTTGATCATCTCCCGCCGGCAGCTCAGGCTGCTAAACCAGCTCAAAAGAGTCGCAAGGATGGCACGACGCTGCAAGTCTTTCCAGTCCAATTCTTTGGACAGGCCGAGTACTCTTGGGTCAAGCCGGCTGATTTGAAACCCCTCTCGCAAGATGAAGCTGGCAAGTTCTTGTCGAGTGCTAAAAAGGCAACGAGTAAAGCGATTCGATCGGCCTACCAGGCCGTCTTGGATAGTCCAACGCTCGAATCCTTGCTCGAGGTGAAGAATACAATCATGAGCGCTGCTCTCAATGCGATGGACGACGAGGAGGATGAAGAAATGGTGGACGAGGAAGGCGACGACGAGGCCATGCTCGATGAAGACGATGACGAGCTACCCACCAAAAAGACAAAGACGCCTAAAAAATCAACCGCCACACCTCGTTCCAAGACGCCTAAATCTTCAACGGCCGCCAAACGTCGCAAATCTGAAGCTGGCGAATCCACCGAGTCGGCCAAGAAGCCCAAAGTCACCAAGAAGCCTAAAGTGACCAAAACGGTCGATCGTCCCTCTTCGCCAGTCTTGTCGCCTGAAGAGCAAGCAAAGCAGCAATGGCAAGCGCGGAAGCAACAAATCATGTTTTTACGCCACAAGTTGCAAAAAATCTTGTTGGGCAAAGAACCCCCTGCCGCCGCTGACTTGCAGCCTGTACCCGGCTATCTCAACGATTTGAGCGGCTGTGAGCTGGATGTTGAAATTTTCCGCGAGACCAAGATTGGCAAAGTCTTGTCGCGGATCTGTAAGTTGGAGAACATCCCAGGGGATGAAGACAGCCATGGCATCAAGGCCACGGCGCGCGAGATTTTGGAAAAGTGGAAGAGTCAGGATTTGATTACGTCGGAGGATAAGAAGGAGCCGGCGGCAGCAGGTGCTGCTCCTGCGGCCTCGGCTGAGACGGCGGCTGGCGAGGAAGCTGGCAAGGAGACACCTGCACAAGATGCTGCACCGGCTTCGGCCTCTGCATCAACGGAGCAGACTAACGGCGAAAAGAAGGAAGAGACGACCAAGGAGGAAACTGCACTTGCGCCTGCAGCAGACAAGACTGAGATTTCGGCTTCTGTTGCTCAAGACGATGCAAAGAAGGAGACGACCGAGGCGGACAAGGCTATGGATGCGCCGGCAGCTACAGCTGAGACTGCCTAGAGCATGTCTATGCGGGCTGTCAAGGGTTTATTCGAGGGCTCGCTCTCAAGGAAGAAGACGTCAACGGCAAGGTGTCGTGGTGATTTTGAGAGGTTGCCACGCACGCGCCCTGAGAAACAAAAAAGAGTCGCTCGGTGTTTAGTTGTTTTCCTTTCTTATTGTACAAAGCCCATCCATTCATTTGCTCTTTTGGGCTGGTCCATGTCAGGAGCTCCTTGCTCATCCGATAAAGAACGGCTGCTGCAATGAGGCGATGCTTAGTCTGTTCACCTACTATAGCTAGTACTGTGCTGGCTTGGCGCGTCATCAATTGGCTTGGACAAATGAAGCTCTCGTTCTGACATCCCTGTCCTGGCTATAGGTATGAGCCAGTAACCTGCATGGCCTTCATTCACTTCGATACCCAGGTACTGTACTATAGCTACTGGTAGGCAACCTCGCTTGTTTACGCTTGTTTTCACGTCGCCAAGAGAACGCCACGACGGCACTTCCAAGGTTTGCCTAGTGAATTCATCAGATGGCCATCCCTCTAGCCATTTCCCCGAGTTCTCCTCACACAAACTCAACCCATCCCGCGACCGCCAAGACTTCCGCAAGCCTTAGCGTCCCAGCGGTTGAATCTGCCCCTTTCAGTCGCTTCTTGCCCGCTTTTCTACTGCAAGCTCTCTGAGACTCTGACATATATAAGCTCAGGCCTTCCGCTTCCACATATCTAGCTTCAAAATCAGTCAAGTTATGCTGCCTGCTTATGCTGCTCTGCCCGCCTTTGAGCAAGCGTATACAGATGAAAAAGTCGACCTTGAACAAGGCGACGTTACTTCATCCGAAACACACCAAGATCTTTCCAAAGACCAAAACAAGCAGCAGTATGGGCGTGGCCTGCCACATGGAACGTTCGACCGACCGAACTTATTCACCTGCGTCCTGAAACGCATCTCTTTCCTCACCGTCGCCTTGTTTCTCGGCTTTGGCTTCCTGGCCCTCGTTGCGCCTGATGGTCCAGTCTCGCCTAGCTCAATGCAATGGACCCACATCTTCCGATTCGCTGTGCCAGGGCACGGCAGACACCATGGCCATGGACCGCATGGCAAGGTGGCCAACATGACCTTGCAAGTGACAATGATGCGCGGCGACGAGGCAGTGAAAGGTTTGCGCGTCGATGTCATGGCGTAAGATATTTTCATCAACTAGATGGAGAACCAAGATGCTAACCAGATGCAGTGTGCCGAGACCGCATGGACGGCATGGACCACCTCCGCCTCCTCATTCGCCACACCACGGTCCACACGGACCACCTCATGAGGGTCATCCGCCTCCTCCACCTCACGATGGACCTCATGGACCGCCTCATGAGGGTCATCCGCCTCCTCCACCCCACGATGGACCCCATCCACCGCCCCCGCCACATGACGGGCCTCATGGTCTACCTCACGATAGCCCTCATCACGGCCCCGAAGAAGATCAGGATGAAGAAGAGTCTGTCATGCTTGAGAAGCGTCACAAGGACAAGAAGCACCACAAGCCGTGCAAGGGCCGTCGACCACACCCTCGCTTGCTTCGTGCGTCTGGTGAGACGGACAAGGAAGGTCTTGTGGCGCTGGCTACCAAGGATCTACCGCTTTGGCGGTTCCGCGTCGTCAACACGACGGCCGCATCAGCTGAGCAGCTTGAACAATCTGTCGTCTATGACGAAAACGAGAAGGCGCAGCATGAACGACGCCGTGGACCGCATCGTCCTGGTCCTGTGGCTGGTGAATTGATGCATGGCATGTTTGTCATCCATCACCGTGAGGATGCTGACGCTGCTGCGTCTTCAGCGGCAGAGACGCTCGAGGTGCAGATTGAACAGACGCTCGAGTTGGTGAAACGCGACGTCTTGCCCGAGCATGAGCACTCGCACCCCGAGTTTCATTTTGAAGTCTTGCACGCTGAAGAGACGGAGCACGGTTTGCTTGCTCAGGCAACACTCTACATTTAGCAATCGACGAGATTTTGTTGACTATCTATCGTAACTATCGTAACAAGCTAAATCCAAACCTGCGCAGTATGCCTGTACCAATCATTGCGCTTGTCCGCCTCAACTTGTGGATAGTAAGGCACCATGGCCGCCGCCTGCTGCACATACATGTCATTGTACAGTTTTGTGTAAATGTTGCGCACCTTGCGTGCAGGATGAAACAAGCCAGCAAGCAAGTAATTGGACACCAAGCCGGGACCCAAGGCCGTGCGTATCCCCGCCACGGCATCCGTCATGGCATTAATCACATGCGGCGACGTCTCGAAAATGTTTGGCCAGACGAGGTTGAGGAGATGGACCATGAGATCTTCACAGCCAAGTCCCACGACACCCAGAGAAAGATGCTTGATGGCTGTCGCTGCTGTTTGTCGATGGACATGGTCGCGATCCGTCAAGGCATCTTCAAAGAGCGGCCCGACGGCATAGACATAGTCGCGCGCCATTTCGCCAATATATTCAAACATAAAGGCCAGCGACTTGAGCACACCCGTACGCACCGTCAGCTCAGGCACGCGGTATTCGGCCATGAGCGCCGGCACCACGGTAAAGGGCGCACACGTCTCGGCAACGATAGCAATCGCCACGGTCGTACACACGCGATTTTGACGTTCTTGAACACGCAGGTTGTTGAGCAGTGTCGCGAGCACGTCAGACGGACCGATCGCCTTGGCAATGTAGCCAAACGTGTTGACGGCGGCGCGACGGATACCCTTCTTGTGCGCCTTGAGCATGTCGAGCAATTCAAAACAAATACGCATCCACTCGCGAGCAGAGACGAATTCTGATCCACGGTCGGCAATCCGACCCACCAAGTCAATCGAGTTTTCCTGCACCTTTTCATGACGATTGCGAAGAATCGGCGTCAATCGAGGCAGCAAATCCTTGATGGGCGGCGTCATGCTCGACATGCCGACAACGTTGACGATACTCTTGAGAGCACCAAGAATCGAGCCGAGGACTTCTGGATACTCCTCGCCGAGATATTCGTACAAGACAACACCAAGCTTGCCCATGAGCTGTTCCTCGCCGCAGGCCTTCATGACAACAGCCACACGCGAGATGAGATCGGCCGATTGTTGACGGACGTTGGCAGACTTGTTGTTGAGGCGCCAGAGAATGGTCGACACGATCTGAGGCAGGTAGGGCTTGCAGCGCAAGCCGAGGGCGTTGACCACGGTACCAAAGCCATTGAGCATGACGGGGTCTTCAATCGTTTGCTCTTGAAAGGCAAAGAGAATACCGTCCACGAGCCGCTCCTCGACACGTTCCGTCAATTCTGCGGCACCACCGGCGGCAATCACCTTTTCGATCGTTTCGACACCCATGCGGCGATACGGCTCGGATTCATCCTTGAGTGTGTCCACAACGCGATCGACAATTTCAACGACACCGACCTTTTGCGCGAGTTCAACGGTTGTTTCGACAACCTGGCGATAGTTGCGTCGATCAAGTGCCATGCGCCGAATCCAAAAGTTGCGAAAGAATTCAGGCATCACCTGGCTTTGCAAGAAATTCGCCGTGACGCCTTCCGTGGCGGCGCACTGGCTGACCACCTTGAGAACAATCTTCTTCATCTCATCATCTGGACTTGTAAACTCGCGCGTCAAGACCGTCATGACTTCCTTTGTAAAGTGGTCTGCCCATTCAGGATCCATGAGCGGGATGATGAAGCCCGTGGCTTTGAGGAATGCGGCGAGACCCTTGCCACGATGCTTGCGGATGCCGACCCAGAGTGGTTTGAGAACAGCGTCAAACGACTCAATGCCATAAGGCGTTGCCGCTTCAGCGAGTGCAGCAATCGCCAAGGCCGTCATCGTTCGTACTTTTTGCTGCTCATCCGTCAGGCCTGGTCCAATGCAATCGACCATTTGCTTCAAATGCGGCAACACGGCACAACCCATGAGAATAGCGATTTGTTGTATAATCTTGACACCCGTGTGTCGTGCCTGCCAGCTCTTTTTCGACTTGCAAACAGCTTTGAGGAACGGCATGATGGCTGGGATGCCTAGTGCGCTGGCAACGACGGCGAACGCCCGCGCTGTTGTATTGCGCACGTACTCATCAACGTGATCAATATCCGGGCGCATGGTAGCGATCATGTGCGCGAGACCAGCGGCTTTTGAGAGATTGGCAATGATTTCACGTCCTTCGATACGTGCATAAAAGTCTTCATCAATGAGCAGCGGCTCAATGACAACAAGGATACGATGCACCCAAGGTCGAACGAGGTCGTCGAGTTTGTAGAGGATGCGGTCAATGATTTTGACGAGCAGATGACGTTCCTGGTCTTCGAGGGTGCGTTCCATGAGAATGGGCAGAATTTGCTTGAAGAGGGCATCGGCGCCAAACGCACGCGCATTGTCAGTCAACTGACGCAAGGCAGACTTGCGCGTTGGCGGGGCGCCATTTTTGACTTTGAGAATCAAGCGCATAATCTTGCGCTCCTTGAGCTCGGCCACCGACAAGAGATTTTCGTCTGTCGTGTCCATGAGTGTACCGAAGTACTTCATGTCTTCTTGTTTGAAGAACTGCAGGTCACCGACGCCGGGAATGTCAGTAGGCAGCTGCTCACTCATGGCTTTGGCCTGCAAGGTGTCGGGTTCCTGCATCGTAAAGCCAGTGCTGACGGTGGGCGCGGCAGCCAGTTTCTTAGCTGCCGATCGAAGTGGTACATAGCTGGCGGGTGTCTCGAGCACTTTGTAGCCTTTTGTCGGCAGAATAATGTCGAGCTCTTCGTCTGTAAAGGGCAGTGGCCGACCCTGCAGATCAACGCCGAGTCCACCACGCGGCACTTCAATCTCTTGCTCTGCGACTGTCGATTTATCTGCAGGTGCTGGTGTTTGATCCCAACGCGACTTGCGTGGCGCTTCAACAGCCGTCTCTTGATCCCACCTTGATTTTTTCGTCGGCGTGGCCGGCTCGGCAACTGGCTCCTTAATCTCTGCCTGTTCTTTCGTCGGTTCTGCCACATCCCAACGCCGTTTACGTGTTCGTGGCGGTGTCTTGTCGCCAGCTTCACCTCCCTGTCCGCGCGGCGGCGTTTTGCCACCATCGTCTGCAGGCTGTTCCAGCGTGCCTTCCTCCTTGCGCTTCTCAATCTCGCGCTGCACGCGTGCTTCTTCGCGCTCCAGCTCACGCTGCTGCATGACATCAGCAAGCGAAGCACCTTCCTGCGGTGAAAGTGCGCGATCGAAGCGGCGACGCTGATACTCTGATTCGCGTGCGGCGATTTGCCTAGAGAGGTTCTTATCCGTCACAAGCGCCATGGCGCCATCATCCTCGCCTGCAAACTCATTCAGTAGCTCTTTGGGCGCCGTGTAGTTGGCCACAAGCCTGCGCGCCGACTCAGATTCAGGCTCCGGTGAGGCGCCTGAGACGTCGAGTTCTTGCGCATAGCCTTCAAACTTGTCTGCTGGGTTTTCGTAGAGATCGTCTGCTGCGGCGACAAAGGAGATGCCTTTATGCTCTATGCCGCGTTGTGATGCGCTTTCCTTGCCGGTTGCTGCCATGACTCGTCTCCAAATCTCAATTCTGCAAGTAGCAGAAGGAGTGCTTGTTTGTGGTCGTCCTTCTTGAGCTGCGACCGACCAACTTGACACGGAAGCAACAACACCCTTTGCAAGAGAGCATCAATACAACAGGGCCCAGTCTAATCCAACGGCAGAAGGCTACTAGACGCGATGGGCAGGCGGTTCGCGAGTCTGGACTACTTTGAAAAAGTCAGCAAAGATGCACAGGTCAAGACCAACACGGGCGGACTCGTCACCCTCACCTCTGTCTTTGTCATCTTGCTCCTCCTGGGCTCTGAATGGAGCGCCTACAGACGTGTCCAGACGCATTCAGAGCTATTGGTCGATACCTCGCGCCAGGAACGCATGAACATTAACCTCAACATCACGCTACCCAATATCCCCTGTTCAATCTTGTCGCTTGATGTCGTCGACCAGGCCGGCGAGGCGCAACACAATGTCGACCATGATATCGTCAAGATTCGCATTTCGCCAGAGGGCAAGTTTATTGATGGCGAATTGTTGGAGCTGGGCCACAAGCGCAATACCGTCCAGCATCCCAAAGATTACTGCGGCACTTGCTATGGCGCCCTGGGTGACAATGCCTGCTGCAACACTTGCCAAGAGGTGCGCGACGCGTATGCGACAAAGGGATGGAATATCGACAACTATGACGATATCGAGCAGTGTAAAGAAGAGCATTACAAGGAGCAGCTTGCCGAGCAGGCGCATGAAGGTTGCAACCTGGCCGGCACGCTGCATGTCAACAAGGTCTTGGGCAACTTTCACATTGCACCTGGCAGGACAGTGCATACGCCGCAAGGTGACATGCACGTCCATGATGTCCAGCAGTTTCTCATGGATCCCAATCACCATGCTTTCGCCCATCACATCCATCACCTCTCCTTTGGCGACCAAAAAGCCGCGTTGGACCGCAAGCAGCCGCTAGACGCGCTTGTTGCAGAGACAAAAGACAGCTCGCGCACGTACGTCTACTTTCTCAAGTGCGTTGCTACAAGCATCTACAAACTCGGCCACAAGCAACCCGTACAGACCATGACCTACAGCGTCACGGCGCATGCGCGGTCGATCTTTGGCGGCGCCGACGAAGGCGACAAGACGCATGTCAATGCCCGCGGCGGTATTCCAGGTCTCTTTTTCAGCTATGACATTTCACCGCTCAAGCTGATTGAGCGTGAGGAACGCGGCCGGTTTTCGTCCTTCTTGGTGGGTGCATTGTCGACGATCGGCGGCGTCATCGCTGTCGGTACCTTTTTCGATCGCGCCGTCGAGGGCATCAAGCGACGTAAGCGTGAGTAAACGTCTTCGTTCAAGAAAGCGTTGCGCGATGCATGGCCTGTCTCTCTCTCACTCTTCGTCTTTTTCACATCTTTTTTAAATCTAGACGAGGCTACGATACCTCTCCCTCCATGTACCTGCCGTAGTTTCACCGGAAGCTCAACGTACGGATTTCAGCGTCACTGTGACCAATTGCAAATAAGGAGTAGGATATGAGACCCCAGCCATTCTGTTGTCGCTTGCGAGACCAACGTCAACAACCGCATCATCGCAGGTCCTGCTCTTTACCTCTTTCAAGCGCCCTCTGCCCTTTGCGCTCTTGCTCTGTGCTTTCTACTGCCAGCCAGTCATGGATTCGCTACCTTCCTATGCTACAATAGTGGAACCTCCTCAGTTCACACGCTACAGTTCCGCCTTGTACGTCCGCGAGCCGTCTAGTGTCAATCTGTCTCCCGGTCAACGGCACTGCACTCGCATTGCGCCTCCAAGTTCGGGTGGGACACCATACTATCGGCTGTGGCAAGCTTGCCACAAGTTCTGGAAAAAAGCCAGGAAGTCTTGCTCAGGCGATCAGGCTTCAATTCTGTGTACTTCATCGCAAGAAACGCTAAGTAAAGGAACTTATGTCCTGGACTTCTCTGTCAAACCCTTTTACGACGATGAATATCAGATTGACTTGAAATTCAATTACCTACATTGTTCCTCGGCAACCTTGACTGGCAGTCCTCTAAGTTACAAGCCTGGCAGAATGACTATTCGATTTGTTCCGATACATGGCGCAGTTGGACAGTTCTTTACCTCTGGTGCTTGTCTTCGCTCCACTGGCCGTGGTAGGCGCTCGGCGAATCCTCATCTCCAGGGCTTAAAACACGGGTATTGCTTTGAAGCTGCTCGGAGCAAGTCTCGCTCTCAGGGGACGAAGCTCTTCGCGAAACAATTCGGCTGGAATTACGTGTCAGGCCAGCCTCCATTTCTGAGCGCGGTTCGCCTCGTCGTTGAAGCAACATGGTTTCCACAGGCACCAGACATGTCTGACGAGATCAAAGCACCAGACATGTTCGACGAGACTGACGCCCGGGTGATCCGACTTGATCTGGTGATGGATGTCCATGCCTTTTCTCAGAACAGCTTGCTTAAGCACTGGGACCTGTCTTCGATATTCGATCCGTCTGCCCACGGGCGCTTGACGTTGTCGAAATCCGCTAGAAACGATCTACAAGTAACACTTGACGTCAGCGAAGATTTGATGCAAGCATGCGGAGATTGCGTTGAACTCACCACTGACACTTGGATTTTGTCAAAGCTGTAAGCGCCGCTCTCTACGACTATAGTAGCAATCTACAGCCAGCCAGGTGATCAAAAAGGCTTACTCTACCCTACCGCGTTGGTCATCTCACGCAAGTCCTTCAATCGTTGTGGGTTCCTGCCTTGATGCGCCGTCAAGTGGCGACGTGCGTGGACATGCTCGTCGAGAAGCGTTGCGCGGTGCCTGCGCTGCCTCTCTTACTCTCTCTCTTCCAGTCAGTGCGCCATCTACGATTGGCTGCGTCCTTGCTGTTGGCACCTTAATCGATCGCGCCGTCGAGCTCGTCTACTGGCGCAAACATACGTCGATATCCTCGGAATCTTGGAAAGAGACCTCGCCTCGCAGCTCATGTCAATCTCTACAAGGACAATTGTATAGGTACATCTTCACAAATCTAGACTTTGCTATAGCTATAGCAAGAGTTCTCTGTTGACATTGCTTACGTTCCTGATCCACAACGGCCTTGACGCCTGATTGCTGACCGCAAGCCTGCGAGAGAGTACCATGGACTCTACTTGTTGCGATGTGGAAATATCAAAGCAAGGACTTGCACAGGCACAATTGCAATCGGATCATGGCAGCTACTCTACAACAAGCTACAAAAACAATGAGCCGCCCTCAACTGGCTAGGTTCGTTCAATACGAAGCTGCTCAGCGCGTAGCAGATCGCGCTTGCCGCTCTTGCACCACCGCCGCAAGAACAGTGATCGGCACACGAGCCAATGCTCGGCTTTAGAAGCCATCTTGACAGCTAGTCTAGCGGGGTTCGGCATCGACACCCAGGCCAGCTCGAGTTGTATCTCTACCGGAACGGACAAGCGCGCGTCCAGAAACCAGCCTCCGCGTTGACCCGTGAAACTGTCGACCTGGCCAATGTGAGCGAACAGAGGCAGAGATCCGCTTGCTTGCAAGGCGCGATCATCGACAGGCGAAGCCACGAGGAACTTGAGCGCTAGATTGATGACACGCGCGCGCCAGCGACCGAACCCGTCGAGACGCGCAACCGCGGTGCGCGAGACGACTTGGAAGCCCTGTACCTCGACGCGCGTCGACTGGCCCCCTCCTCGGTCTGTTGCCACAAGAAGCGCAGTGGTCGCCTGCGCCGCGAGAGTGACTGTCACCTGCTTCGCCGATGCTAACCACACTGCTGTCTACCCTCGTCTTGTGCATTAGTGCATGCACCGTGATTGTACTCGAAAGCATCCGATCCCTTGTCTACAGCGCCGTCTCCGAGTCGAGACTCAGTTCGTTGAGGGCGGTTTACTCGATCCGTCTGCCCGCGAGCACCTGACCTTGTCGAGGTTCACCAGAAATGATCTATCAGTAATACTTGACATGGATGAAAGCTCGATGCAGGCATGCGGAGATCGAGTTGAACTTACCACTGACAACAGGATTTTACCCAAAACGTAAGCACCAATTTCTACGACTACTGCAGACTTCTACAGTCAATCAGCTGATCCAAAAGCTTTCTCTGCCCTACCACATTGGCCATTTGCCTTTTGAAGCTTCTTGTTTGCAAAGTCGCAAAACAGTGAGCGGTTGAACGGTAGGTCTTTTACGCAGCCTCCAAATCACCCTTTCAAGCGCTACGACAAGTTCCAGTGGCGCCAGTTTATCTGCTGTCCGAGGCAAACAGCCCGCTCTTCGCCATGCCCATCGTTTCATTGTTCGTCCTTCGCAGCAAAGGCAAGGATGTTGTCTTACTATCTCTTTCTCTCTAACCCAGGCATCCAGCCATTTACACCCTCTTCTCTGCCCCTCGCACCCCACGCTCGTTCTAGCTCTTGCAAGTCTCGGCGCACGATGGAGCAAGGTGTCGGCGGGCAAGGTGTCGGCGAAGACGGCGGGCAAAGCGTCGGTCAGGATGGCAAACAAGGTGTCGGCAACTTTTTCCATCTGTCTTTTGGCAAGTCTGAGAACCGAGCAAGCGACAAAAAGGAGAAACCTGGCGATGGTGGACGAGTCTTGCAAGCGGAAAAGTCAGGGTTTGAACGCCTCAAGAGCTCGGCCTTCAAGGTGAAGCGCTTGGTCAAAGTCTCTTGCGAATTGAACGCCAATCTGTCTGTGTCCCCAAGCACAAGCATCAAAACAGTTTTCGAGTATGGAACTGAACCCGAGTATGATTCAAGCGCTCAGCTTGATGACGGCGTCGCCTGGGGTAAAGGCGCCTGGTTCAACCCGGC
>QXDR01000457.1:0-40493 GCA_003717165.1 Protomyces inundatus
GATCTCACGGGCGCGGATGAAGACCACAAAGACTCACCTGTGACGACTCTCCAGCGCTCTCTTTGTGCAGACGGTCCTATGAACCAAAAAGACCCACCCGAACCGAGCCACCGACCATGTCCTCGAGTAAACAATCCTGTGCGTCGACAAGACCTGCGAGAGGATGTGAATGTTTGTGTTCAGGATCAGGAAGCTTTCTCGTTGACGAAGCCAAGCTGCCTCGTCTTGCCATTCTGCCTTGTGAAAGAAAACCCACAGCAAAATGTTCCCAAGCTTCGACGAACAAGATTAACGTGCAGAGGTCATGCATGCTCTCGTAGGTTTCAGCAAAATCAATCAGGCTATGCATATTCTAAGTAGTTGCCAGTCCATGAACTAAGGATCGAATGCTTTTTAAGGTGCAGATCTCTGACGCGCTCAATCATCGTGTTCAGCAGCATCCACCTCTTCCGCAGGCGTTTCTGGCTCATCAGCCTCGTCCGCCTCGTCTTCATCTGCAGACTTGGGCGCCATGACAGGCTCCTTGCCGTCCGTGGCACCCTTGGGCATCAGGTTCAGTCTTGGCCGACTCGCGCCATCATCCGTCGGCGTTGCCTCGCCATCCTGATCTTCGCCAGCCGTGGCACCCTTGGGCAGCAGGTTCAATTTCGGTCGACCACCACTGCTCTCATCGGTGGCACCGGCGCCAGATTCCTCCTCCTCCTTGGGCTCGCCATCATCGCCTTGCAACACGGCAAAGGCATTCGCAGGCTGTTGTTGCGCCGCCGTCCGTGACTCTTCACGTGTGGTACCGGCGTGCGAAGGATTACGCGAGCCAACAGCACTGCGCCCACTGGCGGGATTCCGGCTTTGTTGAGAAAGGTTACCACCGGGTCCAAACGCGCCTTGCTTTGAAGCCGTCCGGTCTGTGAACTTGCCAAAGGAGGCGAGATCACCAGCAGCACGTACAGACGTCCAACCATCAGGTCCTTGAACGGTGCTGGGACCATGTGACTCGTTGCGCCTTGACAGCGTGCGTGCATCGCCGCGACCAAAGTCCGGTCGGCCACCGCCGCCGCCACCGGGCGGACCACGGTGCGAAGGACCTCGTGAAGCCTCTTTGGCAGCAGCCGCTTTTGCAGCCTCGTCGTGAATCTCTTGAATCGTCTTGGGACCTTTTGTATCGGCGCCACCTTGCCACTTGGCTTTACGCAAATCAAGCACATCCATAATCATGAATCGATGACGTGAAGACAATGACTCGTTCTTGGACATCGCTTCCATGCGCGTGACGTAAGCGTCCATAAAATTTACACCGCGATCAGACTCGTCAAAGGATTTACCGACCGTTGTGACGAGTTTCGTCAAGGACTCAACCTCGTCTTCTTCAGGGTTAACCACATTCGAGAGCAACTTGACGATGATTTGGTGCATAATCTTCTCGTTGAGCATGCCGAGCTTGTAAACCTCGCCAACGAATCGCACAAGACCAAGACCACGACGCTTGGCAGCCGCCTCGATATAGTATTCATCCGACAACATGGCTGCCTCTTCTGTCTGTGCCTCGCCCTCAGGTTTGGGCGGCAATTGAGATTTCCATCCACGCTCAAAGTCTTCCTGACAACGCGTCAAGAGGTATTTGCGGAATAAGACACCGCCCGTGACAGGCTCGCCGCTCTTGTCCTTGAGATTGTCGTCGCTGATGGACGGGTCCATCGACTCCATCATCTTGCGGCAGAAGCGCGCGTACATCTCGCTGAAATGCGCCTCGTCGGTTGCCTTTTCAAACGTCAAGGCAATCACCTGTCGCAGTGTCCGGCCATCGGTTTCGTTCTTGGATTGACTCGCAATGGCCAAAATCTGGTCTGAAATGCGCTCAAAGTTGTCAACCGTCAACTTGTTGAGCAGACCCTTGACTTTGCGCTGCACCATTTCCGGTGCCATCTGTGCATCCTCGCCACCAGGCAACGGTTCCGTCTCGGCAGCACCGCGCTTCGGCTGCCATCGATTGCCGGTCATCGGCAACGGCTTGACATCCTCAGGCGCAATCGTCGGCGCACCAATCTGGTTCTTATCCGGTCGATTGCTCGGTTGACGTCCACCAGCGCCCGGTGGTCCAGACTTGCCACCCCGTTTCGAGTCGGCACGCGGCGGCGGGAGCGTGTTGGTGCGTGCCATGCCAGGCTTGAAGGTCGCGCCGCGTTCAAACGGTTGTGTGCCGAGCGCGATTTTCGGGTCGATACCCTGTGAGAGCATCTTTTGGGATTGGGCAAAGCGTGCGGCCGAGGAGCCGAGCGGTTTCGGGTTGAGGGCGGGCAAGCCTGAGCCACCGAACGGTGAGCCGGCGGTGGGTGTTCGGTTCGACCCTGAACGACCGCCCATGCCGGTCTTGCCACTGCGACTGTCGACATCACCAATCGTCTCGTTTAATCGCTCGTCCCAGTTAGACATGGGCTTGTCGGTGTAGACTTTTTGGAATTGCAGCAAGAATTCGCGGTCATACTTGAAGCGGCCGCCGGTGGCGTTCGTGTTGAGCGTCGCGAGCGGTGCCTTGATGCCAGATGGGTAGGTGACCTCTTTGAGATTCTCAATCTTCTTCGCCTTTTCAAGACATTCGAGCATGCGTGACGGTTTTGTCTCTGCAGGCTTGTCGGACGTGTCGATGGTCAAGTCCTTGGCCGAGTCTTCCTCGACGGGCTTGGTCTCCACAACATCGCGCTTTTGATCTGCACCTGCTGGCTCGGCAATCGTGTCGAGCGTGCCAGATGAAACAGCAGCAGGCTCAGTGGCCTCGCTCTCCTCTGCAGATTGAGCATCTTTGACAGCCTTGTCCTTGGCTTCAGCATCAGCTGCAGCCTTTTCAGCCTTGGCCTTGTCGGCAGCTTCAGCATCCGCCTTGACTTGCGCCTGCTTCGCCTCAGCCTCAGCCTTGACCTTCTCGTCTTCCTCAGCCTTAGCCTTGGCAGCAGCGGCATCCGCCTCGGCCTTGACCTTGGCCTTGGCCTCCGCTGCTTCCTCTTCCTTCTTTTCACGCTCAGCAACAGCAGTCGCTTCTTGAGCTTTTTCCTCCGCCTCCTTCTTTTCTGAAGCAGCAGTGGCAGCAGCAGCCGCTTGATTCTTGCTTTGCTCTTCAGCAGCGCGTGCCGCATTCACCTTGTCCAAAACAGCTTGACGCGCGGCCTCTTGCTTTGCCCTTTTTTGTTCAGGTGTCTCTGCAATACCACTGGAGGTGCCTGCTGAAGACGACGTCGGTCGTTCAGCTGGTGTTGTCGCTGGCTCTTGCTTCGCTTGTGTCTGCTGCTGAACAGGCTGTGCTTTAGCCGGTGCAGGACTAGCAACGGCAGCTGTTGACGGTGTCGCTGCAGCTGAAGGCGTCGATGCAGCAGCAGGGGCCGCCTTACTGTCTGCCTTTTTGTAAAGCACCTCCGTCTTGTTGTCTGGCCGGACAATCTTGATGGCAGCCGACTTGCGTGGTGTTGTAAAGATGGGCGCACTCTGCTGTGGCGTGCCGGCATTCGAGCGTTCAGAAAGACCGCTTGTAGTACGCGGCATGGGTGATTGCAATGCCGGGTTTTGGTATTGATTGTTGCCGGAAGCGGTGCCTCTGTTGCCGCTTGCACTCTGATTGGGATGCGGACCGCTTCCGCTTTGTCCTTGACCTGGTGTACCAAATTGCATCGGCCTACCTTGTTGGTTCATGTACTGGCCCGGTTGACCTTGCTGTCCGGAATGTTGCTGCTGCATGGGACCGCCTGGGTAGCCTGGATACCCTTGACCGCCAAATTGCGGTCCATAGGTGGCATAGCCATACATGCCAGGTCCATGCATCTGGGCATAGCCATTAAACATGGGCGAACCCATCGGTGACCCCATCGCCATTTGCGCATGCGCCTGTTGTGGTGTCGTAATGGGACTACCGACGCCGCCTGCGCGCGGCGAGGCCACGTTGCCGCCGGTTTGAGAGGGACGACCGGGGGTATGATGACGCGGGTTGCCGTATTGGTGCATGCCGCCACGACCACCGCTCCCTTGCTGTCCGCCAGGTCCGCCGCGGAAACTACCGGGCATGTTTGGATTGTAACCACCGGGTCCGTAACCGCCATAGTTGGGCGAAGGTTGACCGCCAGCGAAGTATCCACCCTGATGTTGTTGTTGCGGGTTGCTGTAGTTTGGCATACCGCTCGGTCGGAACTCGGACGACTCGGAGTTGGTCCTTGAATGCACTGGCTTCTGGTGCAAAGTGTTAGTATCATGATGGCTTCAATGGAAAAGAAAGGCACTTACATTCTCATTCTGGTCGAATGAGCCGAATTGAGGGACATCCTTCTGCTGAGCAGGTCGCGCAGGTGGTGCCGCACCGCCCGTCGCAATCGACTTGGTCTTGCCTGGTGACGCAGGCTGCGGAGTCGATGGGTTTGTGAAATTGCCAAATTGCACCTCAGGCCCAGTGCCAGTACGTTCCTGTGCTGGCCCACGCGGCGGCATATGCACACCCGTTGTCACAGGCGTCGTGCTCGTGTGGCTGCTATTTTGCGATCGCGTTGAGGGCGCCTCCGTCTTGGCAGCAGGCGCTGCAGCTGTAGCATTGTCGACTGCGGGACCGGCCTTGGGCTTGTTTGTCGTCGTGGCACTCGCCGGCGTTGTCGAGCCGGATTGAGAGGCAGGCGCAGGGGCTTGCTGCTTGCCATTCGCGTTTCCAGCAGCAGAAGCAGCGGGCGTCGTGCCGGAAGTGGCGGTGGCTGCGGCCGGCTGCGTTGAGCGGCCCTGTGCTGCCTTTGCATAACTGAAACCTGGTGCCTTGACTGGCTTGTCCTGTGCAGACGGCTTTGAGTCGCTCATCTTTGCACGCTCTGGGATCTTGCTTCTTTTTTTTCTCGTTGGCCTCTTTGTCGCTGTCGAATTGCTCCGCTCGAGCTGTTCTTTCCGCCAAGTGAAAGCAGCAAGGAGGGATGCTTGCAATGCAGAAGCGAAAGGACCTTTGTTGCTGGGGTAAGTCTTCTGTTGACACCCAAGTCCCCTTTTTCTCTTTCCTTTCGCAAGACCTGTTTTATGGGTTTGCGTCTTGCTGGGTGGTGTCTCTGTCTGCCTCTCTCTCGCCCGGTTTTTTTCTCAAGCGGTTCGTCCAGCGGGTTGCACTCAAAGGGAGATTGCTGCTGGCTGACGAAATTATGAGCTGGGCACTCACTGTGGATACAAGACGATCGCTACTCTATATACAGTCATAAGCTTGCAAACGCCCTCTGTCCCCATCCGCATATACAAATTCATAGCATGCTGTCCATTGGTCCCAGTCAACGTCACAATCGCTTCTCGACACCCGCTTCCAAGTCATCCGATTGACCACTCAACCGACGCTGCAGCCAAAGAATCAATCCAGTGCCCAAGGTGCCAAGCAAGAAGCACCGGTCAAAGATGACTTCAAATTCACTCTGATCCAATGCTGCGCCCAAGTTGCCCAAGATGGTCTTGCCATAGTCTGCAGGCACACTGCGACAGAGCATGATGGCTGTTGCAATGTTGTACGAGCCGAGAATGTTGGCAAAGCCAAGTGCCATGGAACGCTGATTGATGAGGTGCGGCAACACTTTGCTCAGCCGGCCCAAGCTGATGAGACATGCGCGCAAGCTTCCGGCAATCACAACGCCGCTGAGCAAGAAGCCAATCTGCCGTGTCAACGTGACGCGATCAATCTGCTCGTCATAGTGTGTTGCCAAAAGACCCAAGACCCGTGAGACTGGATCGATCGCCTGGCCCTTCCAAGGTGTCAAGTTGTAAAATGTGAAGGCGATGCGATAGACGCAATAGAGGCTGAAGAGCCAGTCAAACACCTTGAAGAGTTTGCCACGCCACGTCTTGGCAGCTTGTTGGTCGGCGAGCGTCGCTTCCGCTGCCGTGGCATCTGCCTGTAAGGAAGCAAGCAACTCCTGCAGGGCCGACACGCTCACCCGCATTTCATCCACCTCGGCTGTTGAGCGAGCACCGATCCAACGCGCCACAAAGCCGCGATGCGCGGCTTCACGTTCGCGAGCCTCGAGCTTTTCCAGGGAACGTGTCTTGGTCTCGAGCTGGTCTTGCGCAACGGCCACCGACTCTTGTAATCGCATGACCTCGGTATCTGTGACCAGTCGGCGACGCGAGGCGACTTGTTCAATGGCCGAGACGGCACCAAAGCCAGAGAGCAAGGCCATCGTCAAAATACCCAGGATACCCACGCGAATGACACACGCATGCAAGAAGCTACGCGAGAGCGCTTCCTGTCCGCTTGGCAAGAAATCACCGAGTCGATAAAAGAGGTAGAGTTCGGCGCCTTGAGCGAGTAACGTGCATAGCAAGCGATAGCGAACCGAGACGCCAGTTCCTTCTGAGAAGAAGCCATAGTTCAGTAAAAGCGGCAGAATGAGGATCATGAGCACCAGCAAGCCTGTGATACTGGCCTGCCAAGCTTGCGCCCGTACAGAAGCAACCCAATCGCCAAACTCGGCCCAAATCAAGAAGAAGATGAGAAAGGACAGGCCCAAGGTTGCTGAGCACGCTGCTTGTACCGTCTTGCTGATTTGTGCTGTGGCGAGGTAATGGGGAATGGCATAGCGATAGGAAAGCCAGCTAAAGAAGCCGACGAGGCAGAGGAGATAGGCGATCCCGAGCCCGGCGTCAAGATCAAGCATACTCAGGTCGCTCAGGTACTGCGCCGTCTGTGCCGAGGTTTTTTGCTTCGATCAAGCGTCTCTGGCTGTTGCAATAGATTGTTGAACAGGTGTGTATGTCTTTGCTTGGCTACCAATGTTCCCAGGCTGTCTCGAGTTGGCGGCAACGAGCACGAGGATAGCAACGAACGAGACGTCAAGCACGCGTCTGTTCAACGCAGCCATCATTCTAGCAAGGCCATCAGCGGAGAACCTTGCTGATAAAGTGACATACTCAGGGGCCGCACCTGGACTCTCTATTTGTCACTAAAAAAGGAGAAGCGCGAGCCGTTGACGTGGCCTAGTTGCCGACCAAGCGACAGCACACACGCGACAAATTTGGCACATCGCAACGTCTTTTACACTTGATCGACATTTGCACAGCTGAGAGAACGCATTCATGAGATAATGCATGCCTCCCTTGACTATGGACTCTCCACCGATTTCACACAACAAGCCCAACTTTGGCTGGTTCAAGCGGAAAGCTACAGAGGGCGCGCGCAACAAGGCACCCATTTCACCCACTGGACCCGTCAGTCCTCTTGAACCGCCGCGTATTGAGCTTCAGTTGCCGGGCGAAGGGTTTCCGCACAGTGTAGCGCAAGAAGTTGCAAACGAAGCGGCGCCAGCGTCTCCACCACAAATCAAGCATGCAGAGACTGAACCGGCCAGGTCAAGTCCGGTCCGGCCTGAAGGACCAAAGCGACCTTCGTTAGGCGGTCTATCGACAGAAGGCTCAAGCGAGCCAACTTCGTCGCGCCGCTCAAGCTTCTTCCGCCTTCCGCGTCGCAAGAAGGCTGGATTATCCACCAGCTCACTCAACGTGACCAATCCGTTGCGCAAGTCCTTTGATAACGCAGGTCCATCGCATCGTCCGAGCGCTGATACGAGTCGTTTAACGTTTGAAGGCATCAGGGCCACTTTTGAAAGTATCAAGCGGCCCAGCATGTCGGCCCGCTCGTCCGCTGCTTCTTTACGTACAGTGCCAGCAGCGACAGCGCCCACCGCGAATCTGGTTTCTGGTTCAGCCCTCGTTGTCGCTTCAGCCGCCCTTGCAGCACAAGGCTCGCCGCGTCTTGAATTCTCAAATCCACTTGAACGACTTGGCCTGTCACGCAACAAGTCTGTTCGATCCATGGTGTCGCTCCATTCAGCACGCTCGAGCCCTGCGCCGGATCGCAATAGTCGTCTCAATTTGACGTTCGGCGCTGCCGAGACTGCAGACGAGGCGACGGCCAAGCCATTGTCCAAGTCGCGCGGGCGCAGCTTAACTTATGGCGGCGAAGCATCCGCGCGCAAATCTTCAGGTAATCGAGCCAGCAAGTTCTTTTCAATTGGGAAATTGCGCAGGGAGAGTGATGATCCGATTCTCGCGTCGTTAGGTGTACCGATCGCAGGTGGATCACATGGCGCGTCGCGCGGCGCTTCACCCATGCCGCCCTTGTCGCCTGCCAAGACGCTGGAGGAAAAGCCACATGTTCTGACACCGCCGGCGCGTCTTGATGACGAGAGCCCTCACATGTTTCTTGCTCGACTCGAAGAACAAATTCATCACAATGTCATTGCCTCGGTTCTTGCAGCTTCCGACGACGCGTTTCACTTGGATTGTCTGCAACAGTATATGCAAAAGTTCGACTTTGCCAACGACCCACTTGATATGGCACTTCGGAAGCTCTTGATGGAGACAAAGTTGCCTCGCGAGACGCAGCAGATTGATCGCGTCATTGATACCTTTTCAGCACGTTACCAAGTCTGCAATCCCAGACTCTTCAAATCACGCGAGACACCGCATATCCTGACATTTGCGCTCATCATGCTGCATACCGATCGCTTCAATCAGGCCAACAAGTACAAAATGACAAAGCAGCAGTTCATCAAAAACACAACATCTGAACAGACGGATGAGGTGAATCCAGATGTGCTCGACTACTTTTATGACAATATCGTGTCGACGCCCTTTATCCTGGTCGAGGACGAACCTGTGTCATCGCCAGGTGCAGAGCCAAGCAAATCGATGGCCGAGTTTGGCAGCACGCGTGCAGGCTCTTCGGCGACAAGTCTTCAGGCTGCGTCTGCCAGCTTTTCAAGACGCAGTGTCGATGTGTATGCTCTCATTATGGAAAAAAAGCTCGGCACTTTGCAGCCACAACTGTCCGATGTGCTCTTCAAGCCCAATACGCTATCTTATACCGGCACACTGCCAGTCATCAATGTTGCCAAACTGCATCTAGCGTTCGTCAATGCCGCACGCCTGCAACTCGTCTCGGAACGATCTCGACCGGAAGCGTACATCAGCGAAGATGGTCAACACGATCCGCTCGCCACGGAACCAGGTCTCGTGGACGTCAAGATTACCAAGATTGGCATTCTCAAGAAGAAGGAACAGAAGCGAGCAAATTCCAAGCCGGTGTATCGCGAATGGGGTGTTATGCTGACAGCCTCTCAGTTGCTCTTCTTCAAAGACCTCGGCTGGGTTCGGCATTACATGCAGCAAACGCTCGAGCACAAGAAACCTGGCTTGTTGACCTTGACGCCACCGGTACACAATTATGCACCCGACACGTACATGCCCACTGGCAATACGGTCGCCCTGCATGATCGGGAAGCCAAGAAGCGCACGCATTTCAGCTTTCTTGGTCGTGGTGGCGAATGCACAGAATTGGCTGCGAGCTCAGAGGAAGAGATGAATGACTGGGTTGCGAAAATCAATTACGCGGCTGCTTTCCACACAGCGGCCATCACGATCCGCGGTATTGAAACAAGTGGCGCTGCCGAGGCGCGATCCAAAGCTGGTCGTCGTGCTCGCCGTCATGGCTCTTCTTCAACCCTGTCGAGTGTCGCACCAGCAACGCAGCTCCTTGAACCCCTGCCAGAGGTCGTTGCCGCACGCCAAAATCTAATTCGCCAAAAAATCAAGGAGATGGACGCCCAGCTTGTGGAACGCGAAGCAAAACTACAAGGCTTTTACAGGCATGCGCGCAGTCTAGCCACCTTGACGCCCATCTTGCCACGTACCAGGCAGCATCTCATGTCGGCTGCTGCGGGTTGTTCGGCCAAGATTTCATGGGCACGGCAAGAAATGATGCGGACGCAATGTCATCGTGATATCCTCGTCAAGGATCTTGAACTCGAACTGGATCCGAAAGCACAGGCCTTTACTGCACCAGCACGACCCTCTTCGCCTTCGTTGGAGGGTACGGCGGCGGCTCAGGCGGCAGCGGCGAGACGCGCTTCATTGACGAAATCGCCGAGCAAGGTCAAATTGAACCAAGTCGGTCAAGCGTTACGACAAGCCTCAAGCGATACGCTCAAACGTGTCCAGCGGCCCTTTTCGTTGCACGAATCGAGACGCGAGGCGAGCAGCGGGCGGCCACGATCGAGTCTGGCCGAGGAAGAGGGTGTCGCGTTTGCGCAACCTGATGCATCTCCCGAACTGAGCGCTGCATCGCCGTTTCAGTTTGGCAGGGGTATTCTGCAACCAGCGCCCAAATCGGCTGGCTCGATTGAGGCGGGGGTAGGATCGATGCGCGATCAGGCAGCGACGCAGGAACGTCATGGACGACCAGCGACAGCGCCTTCATTGAGTATTGACATTCCAAGGCGACCTTCAATTCAAGCACGGATGCGGCGATTGTCCAAGGACAGCAGAGCAACCGGCTCAAGCCATCCAGACGTTTCTGGTTCCGTCACGGGCGATGTTGCGTGCGTTGGGATTGCTTCACCCACGTCAATGAGCTCAGGTCCCTTTTTGCTTCACGGACGCAAAGTATCGGTGGTGCAGACGCCGGTTGCACTTGTGTCGCCCATTATGGACAACAAGGAACGCGACAAGACGCAGGCGTGGCCTGTCTTTGCAGCGGCGGCGACTCCACCAATTACTGCAACTGAATGGACCGGAAGCAGCATGTCGCCAGGTGCCATGTCTCCAGGTACGCTCTCGGACGAATCATTTCAAGACGCTTTGCAATATTTGGATGCGTAGCTGGGTCTCAGATTTAGGATAGACTAGCTTGGCCGTATATACATCGTATTGACAAGCATGCTATGTTGATGCAATCACCCATGCTAGACAAAGTTGAACTGACTCTTTTGCCGCTTCTTCTTTTCGTAAAACAAGTCTCTTGAGCTCGAGCTCAGGTTGATAATCTTGGGGCATCCATTGCGGTCATTCTCAAGACGCGTACATGCGGCACAGTAGTAAGCATCCGAAATACCCTGGCCGCCACAAATCAAACACTTGTTGGCGTCTCTACCAAATGCGCATTCGTCGCATGTCCGGACCTGCGTCTGCGGCCGTACGTAAGAGTCGCACACGACGCATTTGCCGTCGCATTTGGCGCAGAGACGGCCGAGCGCGATACCAGGTTGTTTTTTGCACATGACAAGCTGTATCGGTTAGCGACTGCGATATCAAGACCGGAGAGCTTACGTCTGGATGATGCTTCGACATGCTTCCTGGTGGTCTGTGTCTAGCTTTGCGACTTTCATGTGGTGGCGCCGATTTAACTTTTTGTCGCGAGACCAACACAACAGGTCCAAGAGGATGATGCACAGCTGTAGAAGATCTTTGGCACTCGCTGGTCGGCGATTCTACTCTGCTGTGCCTACCGATCAAGGAGAGCGACAAGTATGGGCGTACTGAAGCGACCACATGGCTTACAAGGCAGATATATACCAAGCTCCAGGAGCATCTATCGCCCACACGGCTCACAGTCAAGGATGTCTCGGGCGGCTGTGGCTCTGCGTATGCTGTCGAAGTCTCGAGCAAGCAGTTTGAAGGTCTGAATGTCATCAAGCAGCAGCGGCTCGTCAATTCGATTTTGAAGGAGGAAATCAAGAACATGCATGCGCTGCAGCTCAAGACGAGCGTCGATTGATCTGACAGTACTTGCTATAAACACGCTTCCTGCATACTTATATACACAGTAAATTCCCAATTGTGAAGCAATTATCATTCTGGCTTCCTCGTTTGCTTGCTCCATTCAATACCCTCGACATTGCGAGTCCGTTGCTGCTGGGCCCATTCGATGCCCTCCTTTGCCGCACTGATATTTTCCTTGGTTGAAGGCTGTGAAGGCACTGTTGCCGTACCAGCAATCATCTTGCCAGCCTGCTCAATGCCCTTGCCAACCTTTTCCGTGGTCGCATCAGCGAAGGCGCTCAGCCGGTCTAGATGGGTCACCTCAGCCACATCATGTGCGACCTCCTTGGCCTTGTCGACTGCTTGATCGACGGCATCCTCAATATAGTCCTTTGTTGCCAGAATAAGTCCGTTGACATCCTGCTTGGGCGGATCGGCAAAGTGCAAGGTACGCGAAGTTCCGGCGGCGACCTTTCTGCGTGAGACTGCGAGATAGCCTGCCACAATGAGGGAAGCAATCTTGTCCTTGAGCAGCATCAGGATGCCCTGTGACAAGAAGCCCTTGAGCACTTGCGTCGGAGCTCCTTTGTAGAAACCTGCGAGACCGCCTTCATTGTTGAAGATGCGCTGAATCATGGCGAAGATGCCTACCTTGGCGCGTTGGGCCTGTGTCCGGGCCTTGATGAGAATGACGGGATACAATAGCAGCGTGGCAATGGCCTTGCCGGTCGCCGACATGAGAAAGATTTCAATTGCCTTGGGCGAAGCGCGCCTTGACTTGGGCACCAGCAAGGCCTTTTGCACTTCAAAGAGATAGTAAGAGATGGAAGGATTAGCGGCGAGGATGACAGAAGCCTTCATGCCGGCAAAGAAGCCCGAAAGGCCTTTTTCGTCGTAAATCCCCCGAACGATCTGCATCGTCGAGCTGCCGTCTTGCGTCTGAGAGCGCGTCACAATGTTGCTGGCCGGTGATGTGACAAATCTTGAAATCACCCCTGCCGTTGCGCCGATCGTCAACTCTTCCATCATCGAGAGAACGCTTGGCCGTTTACCCGTCCGTTTGGCATGTAACGCCACGCGTCGCTCGCGAATGAAATTGTAGGCAAAGTGGTAGCAGAAAGTCGACGCCATGGTCGAGCAATTGTCTGCCACGACACCGCGATAAAATTCGGCAAAGCCTTGCTCATTGTAGATACTCACCACGGCATCCTTCAATCCGGAATACTGTCGTGAGGGTGTACTGCCACCTTGTTTTTCCGACGCTGCGGCAGAAGACCGTTCTTGCGTCTGCAAACGGGTGGTGACAAAGTCAAGTGGGTAGACGGCGGTGTTGCTGAATATGGAAGCAACCGCGCCAGACAGCGCATGGATAAGGGGCGGCACTGATTCGTCGCTCATGATGCCTTGTAGCTGCCTCTTCCTCCTCTCCTGAAGGGATGCTAATGGTAGGCTGTGCCAAGTCGGTTTTCCTGCGGAGTCTGAAGAGGATCGCGTCGGCTTTCGGCTTTTCTGATGTGGAGTTGAGGCGGATGACGACAGAGTTGCCCGAAATGAAATGTTGACTATGACTATGACTCAACCTTTGATAAACTGTAAAGGGTGACCTCCACCGCGGCAACAAATGGCGAATAAGCGTGTTCGCACTCGCCATCATAGTTTGCTTAGGCATATCCATACGCAGCAACACCTAACTCGCGATAATTGAACATGCATCTGCAGCTGCGAGTCATGAGAGATCTGCGATTGCTTTTAGGCGTAACCTCAACAGCCGTCAAGAGATTGGCAGTGCCTTAACTCTGCCGACCTTCAAGTCTGACACTACAGCTTGCTCTACGAAATTGAGTCACTGATGGTCACTGCGACTTGGCAGCCACAAGTGACTGCAGCTAATCAACACGATCGTCTGTAGCTATCCGAGTTGCAAGCTAGAAAACTATGACACCATGAGCAGCTCAACTGGCGAGTCTTTCACAGAAAATTCCATGGGAATGGATCGTTCTCAGGCAAATCTTGATCTGGTGGCGTCTCAAAACTGGATCCTGTCTGACTGTTTCCGATGGAGTCCAGATTCATATGGGGCAATGGCTCGAGATCTGCGAAGATGCTGTCTTCATTTCCGATTGCGAATGGGGCAAGTGAGCTTCACTGGTTACTCGATTCAAGGCCGAATGGTACCAATGGAAGGGTGTCCTGTGCCAATGATGTCGTCATCGGGTTTTGCTGAAGGCTGCTTCCTTCGTCAATGGCCTCGAAAGCCATTTGTGGCAGGGGATCGGCCTCGAAAAGCTGATCAAGATCAAGATGGACTCTCTTAGGAGCCGCAGCCAATGCAAGAACGGGATCCAGATCAAGAATCCCTTCACTTGAGTATGCATGACCTTATTGATTCAAATTACCCGAGGCCGGATGGACACCTGATTAAAACTGTGTTGGCAGGTGATAAATTCCTTCGAGGTCAACTGGGTCAATTCTGGTTAGTCCAATATCAGCGTTAGAGGCAAGACTGTTTCAGACATCGCCAATGTATTTCCTATGCTTGTTTGGCTGAGCGTAGAGTCCACGAGGAAAGGTTGCCCAGAAAGCGTCGCAGAGGTTGGCTTTCTTTTCCACCGACGAGGCCTGGGAGGCTGGGGAATCTTGGCCAGAGGTGGTCTTTTGGAAACATCCAGTGACTTCCCGCAAGGCTCGTGATCTTCTGTAGTTTGACATCCAAAGTCATGCGGGGAAAGCGATCGATATTCTCGTCTTGTAACCGAAGATTTTCCGGTAGTAAAAAGTCACGAAAAAGTGCAGCTGGTTGTGTCCACTGATGGAGGTATCTCTTGTAATTCTTAGGGTTAAATCCTTCGCCTTGTACTTACTCTCGGAAAAGATTCATGCACGAATCATGCGATCAGGAGTGATAAATACAGATATCTGGAGCTAGCATGTAGCAGTTGTGCGAGTCCAGGGACGTAGAACGTACGAGTGAAAGTTGCTAGAAGCGTATTTTAGTACTTGCGGGCATATGCTCAACTAGCTATAGCCGGTACATATGGAGGGAGTCAAGCAGCAATCACTGATAGATCTGATCTTTACTATAACACTTGTCATTTCAAATCGCTTGACGAATCCAAATTACCATTGGCATCGGAACTTGTAGACTCTCAGAGAAAGTCCCAGGGGGGGAAACCGGTGGTAAACATAGCATCATCATCAGCCCTTGAGGCCTGCGGCATTTCGGAAATGGACTCTTGTTGAATGGATTCCAGTGAGACAAGATCCACATTGGACAAAGATTCGAGATCTGCGAAAATACTATCCTGATCCTCGATTGCAGTTGGAGACCGAAGATTGTGTTGTTCAGCCGAACTAGCGGTTGAGGGCACCAAGAAGATTGCATCTTGCGTGGACCTTGCCGGGCTCAAGCTCTGTTTGGAAGTATCGGGTTGATCAACAGGGTCGGAAGCCAGATGTAATCGCGGGTCCGCGTTGAAAAGCTGGTCCAGATCAAATACCGGTCTTGCGGGGGCAGGGACTAATGAAGAGACAGGGCCAGCATCAGGCAACATTTCGCATGCGGATGTCTGTCGATTTGTGACCTCCTCGAAAGACTGCATGGTTGTTTGGCGCTGCTCGGTCTCTTCAAGATGGATCGGGGGAGTTTGAAGGAAGCCTGTGTCAGCTCGAGAAGCAAGCGCGATCCCTTCTTTGTCGGTGGGCAAAGCACTCCCAGACGCTGCACCATCGTTTACATTCATTGTGTTGATGTAGCAGATTGAAGAACCCCTTGACGGTGGCCGCGAACGATCAATCGCGGCAACGCCCGATTTTCTCTTCGAAGGTAGATTACTGTCATGTGACTGCGCAGCAGCTGAAGCTACAGCAGGCGGAGCTGACAGATTCGGAGAGCCCGAGTCGGTACGACGTCTTGCCAACAATCTGTCTGAAGCATCCTTCATCTTTTCGATGCGCTGTGTTTTGAGATTTAAATTCATCCGACGGATTCGATCAAGGCCCGCGATGTTGAGTCTGAGAGTGTCCGGTAATAAGTAATCACGAAGTCCTGGTTGAGTCCATTGATGCAGATATCGCTTATACAGCTCGATCGAGTGCAATGAGAGCTGCTCTTGAACACGAGGTTCGGTTGACGCAGGCGGACTGAACGGCACAAACTCAATCTGACTGAGGTCCTGACATACAGCCTCATCCTTCCCAGAACAAAGCCTCGCATCATTGCACACGCACATGGCAAACTCTTGACTTGCTTTCTGTAGATTCGTTTCGCGACAGCGGATCTTCTTGCGGAGAAGGGCCTTGCTGTGGCACATCCAATTGGATCCAAGAAGCAGGCGAGATCTGAAACAGATATCTTCTGCTGAACACCCGAATTGGCCAATTTCTTCGTGGTCGACAGAATGCATCAGCAATTTTCTCAAGATCAAGATTATTTCGCATCGACATGTTCGACGCAGCGCGTTAGGGCCACATGTCCGCTTCAATCGTGACGTAGATGTATGTGCAAGACAACTTGGTTGTCCCTCTTGCCTTCTTTGTGACAGATCGTCCGACGCAGATTTCCTCAAACATAGAAACGTTTGAACCATGCATGGATCGAAGAAGAAAGTAAAGGGCTGATCTGCAGAAATGCAAAAAGTGATAGCGGTTTCTGAGTATTCGTAAAATTGGCGACGCTCTGCAATGACCCCTTGGCCAAATCTTCCTTTGGCGTTTCTGAAAAGCTCGTCGCAAGCTTGTGTGCATGAAGTCGTATCAGATAGCGCGCTGGAGAAGATTTCGAGCTTGAAAGCGAGCTCCTGACACTTTCTCGTCCATGCGAATGGCAAGAGATCCTCGGCATCGTTTCCATCATCACCGACCCCACGACAGCCTGACTGGAAGAGCAAAAATATCCAGCTGAGACACTCAAGCCATATTGACAAAAGAGCGAGACGCGCCATGTAGTATCGATCTTTAAGCAAAGCTTCAGGGGGAGTTAAAAATACACAGTTGCTCGGGCTCTTGTCAATCCTTTAGGTCTTGCGTGGGTCGTCTGCTCGTGATGAAGTCGTGGGCTTTGCAGCTGAAGAGCCCTTTCTTGAAATATGTGACGTACTGAACTCGATGATCGGCTGAACCTATGTAGCTACTAGAGGTATGTCCTTCGTATCACGTGAGGTAGTAAGATGCCCCACCCTGGGCAGCAGTGATAAGCTGGGCCATGAGCCCCGGCTGCGAGATCTGGAGAGCTGTAATCGTGGGCGCCGACCGCTTTTGATGATGGGCAGACGTAGGATGAAAGCGCAGCCGCTGAGATAATTCTCTGGAGCTAGACCTAGCAGCTCATGATGATGCGCGGGCAGCTGCAGACGTCAGAATTATCATGCCCGGGTTTGCGCACGGTTATCCCATCTCACCAAAGTAGGGTTCCGAATATGACACCCATACCAGACAAAAGGGTCAATGTATGACCTGACGTATGACTGACATACATCCGAAATTCGAAGGTATGGTATGATCATACAGGGTCCAGCGGCGATGTATGATCTGAGTATGACTTCACACACATTTCATACTTCATACAATTGTATGATCATGTATGACAATTTATCAGCGTGGATCACTTTGAGCACTCAATTGCATTCAAAATGGGTCAAGAGGACTTGAGAGCAACGAGCCAGTGTGGGGCCTGGTCGCCTAGAAAACAACATGGCGGATCAGGGCATGAGAGACATACAGTCATACATATGGCATACTTGTGACCGCCTGCTGTATGAGTATGAGTATGACTGTCTTATTCGGAATCCTATCAGTCCACATCTTCCTGGCAGCTGATCCAAGCTTCGTCTCCAACAACTCGACGGCCTTGCCAAACAGTTTTTGCAAGACCTGTCCTTCAGCAGTGACCCTGCCTTTGCGTGTGCCCTTCACCTTGGCATCCTCAACGAGGATCTTGAAAAACTTCTCACCGATTGTGGGCTGCTCTATCAAGTTCTTGCTCGAATGGCTTGATTGAATCTGAGGTTGTTTGTCCAAGGCGCGACGAACAATCTCGTACGTCAGCCCTTCTTGGCCAGACTGCTGTGCGTCACTCAGGTCTGTCCACTTTGGCTAAAATCCATCCCTGTGCAGTCCAGCCAACACCGACTTGCTGTAGGCGCCGACGAGAAGCTTTTCAAAGGTGTTGAAGACCTTCGTCTGTGCCTCGTCCCCTTGAGTGCTGGAGGAGTACATGCCAACATCATGGAGGAAGTCGACAACGAAAACTTTAAACAGTTAGAAGCTGCAGCCGAATAGTACTGCTTTAGCGCCGTCGAGAGCGCTCAAGAGGACGATGCACAGGCGGAGGTCTTTAACACGTTTGACAAGCCTCTCACCGGCGCCTGCAGCAAGTCGGTGTTGGCTGGCCTGCACAGGGATGGATTTTTGCCAAAGTGGACAGACCTGAGTGACGCACAGCAGTCTGGCCAGGAAGGGCTGACGTTCATCGCGCCTTGGACAAACAGCCTCAGATTCAATCAAGCCATCCGAGCAAGAACTTGAAAGAGCAGCCCACGATCGGTAAGAAGTTTGTCAAGATCCTTGTTGAGGATGCCAAGGCGACGGACACACGCAAAGGCAGGGTCACCCCTGAGGAACAGGTCTTCACAGGCGATGGAGACAGCTGGAGATGTAACAAGACTGTTCGGGGCGGCGGCGGCGGCGGCGGCGATAGCTTGTGCTGCAATGAGAGTCTCCGCGACGGCTGCGGCGGCAACGTTTGCTCGAGCAGGAGCCAGATTGACGGCGCTGGCGGCTGTGGCGGCTTTTACAATGTCAGCCATCTCGGCTCGTGGTCCTTCCAGGCACGCTTCCTGGTCTTGCTTGGTAGCTTGTACTCTCAAATGACGCTCGATAGAGATCGCACCAAGGTAGTCAGCTTTGGCGTCTTAGAGTACCGAAGCAAGCATGGCACGCATATCATTCTCCAGATTGCGCTTCGAACGGCCAGCGACGGGGGGACCCTTTGGAAGTGAGGCCATGACCTCATCCAGCGTGGTTTCTGGCGTAAACTCCAAGAGGCCTGTTTGCCAGCTTAAGACGATACAACTTTTGGTGACGCACATCGAAACAGGTCCTTGATCTTTGCCTCGAAGATCTCCTGTGTCTCGTGGAATTCACTGATCATTGCTTTCATCTGTGTCTTCGACTTCGGTCCAAGGCAGTCCCGCTGCGCCAATTCAGTCTTGACCGCCAGAGGAAGCTTAGAGTTAGGAAACACTCAGCCCTCAATGCGACAAAGTACGTCCTTCCCGTCACTGCTGTGAGTTGCTGCTGCAAATTCTTCCGATGTTAGCATCATGTTTCATATAATCAGTCTCATAATTTCAGCTATTGCGCTGCTATCAATCTCTGTGGGCCCGACAGGGACGAGGGCTTGACGGGAGAGTATACCAAATGTGCGGTTTGGGTCTTGGCAAACCAGAGGCAAGGAGCTGAAGGAATAGAAGAATTGCAGGAAAGACTAAGAGGATGCGAGCAGGTATCCTCTTCCGACCATTTATACTCTCGTTCAATAGATCGGGGCCAAACAAACGTTGAACGGTCACAGCGTTGAAAGGTCACAGCGGGCTCGCTCAGGCGTGTTTGCGTGACAGTTCGAGACCATCATGAAACGGCTCTGGAAAGAGGGTCGAGCGTCGACCGAGCAAAGGCGATGCCGTCGACGCGTGGCTGAATGATATCGTGAGATGGTCTGTGCAGAATCGAGTATCGCCTTGACAGCTACACATCTACCGAGCATCATCCACCTTGTCGTGCAGTCTTGATGGAGAGACAGATCTCTCTCAGCAAAGAGTGAAAGCTAGCCAGAGCGGATGTCACAAATGCTGTGCGCGACATAGAGCAAAGCTTGAAACAAAAATATGAAACTCGGCCGAATGCCTGGCTTTGACAGCAAGTCTTAACAAGCACGCACGGACCTTTCGTCTCCAGCACGTGCACTGCTATGTCATGTCCCAGCCACCAAAGTGATGCGGTGCGACACGAGCACAAGTTCTTGCCGAAGACAAGCAATGCTATCGAGTCTCCTCATGCTCGTATGTACAAAGCTTTCGGTATCCATCGGTCAAAAGGTGGCCTAGGCGTTGTTCAAGCAGTGGTTGGCTGCGTCAACTACGCACGACTCGTTGCTGAAGAGCAGGCTGGGGCTCCTAAGGCTACAGCGTCTGCTTTGGTGACCCAGAACGGGCACGGACCGAGTTCCAGAACACTGGCAAGCCGCGCAAGCGAGATCATCAGGGCGTCTTTGTATCTGATGCTGCTAAGCAATCATTGTTGACAACTGTGTAAAGCAAGAAACTGCATGAGAATGACGGCAGGCCAAGTTCCTGGCCAACAGACAAGCCCAACACTTCACCAAGCACCAGGAGTTCAAGTCCTGTCGTCAAGCCAATCAAGCCCGTCAAAGACGCTCTCGCGACCAACTTGCAACCGGTAGCCGATCACGGCCAGCGCTTCATCAAATTGCCCAAAAATGCGTTATTGATGGGCAGGCGCCCGCGATACCAGTCGGTGCGAAACAAGGCAAACTCGTGCTACATTGACTGCGCCCGCTGACCAGGATTCTGCGCGCAAGCGTAGACGCCTTCCTCAAGCTGATATGGCATATGGATCACAGATTGCCATGGCAGTCGTCGATTTCCAAGGCAACTCTGCTGGTATATCACTACTCGCCGTCAGCGCCGATGAGCCGGCTGCTGACAATGCGTCGCACAGTCAACTCAACCCTCAGTGCATCTCGGCGCCACCGACACTGGCTTCGCGCGATGTCAAGCCAAGCAAGCTTGATGGTTCTTGGCTACAAATGAGTCAGTCTATTATGACGTCGTTCTTTGCGTCTACAGGCAAGACTCAGCCACAAGTTGAGCACACGTATGACCAAGCGGCCACTCTCTTACCTTTCCGGCCTCATCTTGAGCCGATGACCCCGCAGTACGAGGCACCAGACGAGAATGTCGCGGTCAGCACAGTAAAAATGACACGACTTTTTTGAGCTGACACGACTAAGGGATTGCCAATTGTGGAGATACATGCTCTCAGACAGAACCTCGCGGGCTCAAGCACGTCCATCATGCAGTAGAGACACTTAAGGTAGCAATCTTGACATTGCCAAAAGAGCGCTTGCGTGTAACGTGTGAGTCCTTGTCGAGACTTGGTATGAAGATGCGACAAATTTAAGCTGATTCCGAAATCATAGGTCACACCTGAGGTGCATTTGGTAATTGCGGTACCCTGGCGACTGTTCGTATACATACCTTTGCATTCACATGGGCTTTCGCTGAAATCACGCTGCTGATTCAACTTCCAATTGCAACTGTGTAGGCCCGGTCGTTGAAATCAAGTTCGCTAGCTATCAGCCATCGTTTGCAGCTGGATGTTATCTGCAAACACAAGAGCCACACTGAACGTCATGCCTATGATAGAGGGAATTTAAGCCGCAGTCAGCTTATCCATACTCTACAAAAACAATTAAGGCGAATTATGCGCCAGCATTACGGTAGTGGATCGGCAGTTATATACTTGAGACTTGCGCGACCTTTTTGTCAAAGACCTACAGCGCTTGCATATAGAAAGAGTTACACAGCAGCTCACAATCGCTTCAATCTCTGCTATAAGACTTGTCAGCTCAAATCGCTTGGCAAATCCAAGTTGTTATCGGTACCAGAATAGTAGGGCTCTCAGAGAAAGTCCCATGGGCAAAAGTCGGTGGTAGAGGTACCAAGGTCTTCAGTGGCTGCAGCCTGGGGCATTCCGGAAATGGACGTTTGGTGGACAGATTCCAGTGTGCCAAGATTCACATTGGGCAGAGGATCGAGGTCTCCAAATATGCCATCCTGGTCCTCAATTTCAAACGGAGACCGGAGATTAGATTGTTCAGCTGAACTGGTGGTCAAAGACGCCAAAGCGATCGTATCTTCTTGCGGCAATGATGCCATGCTCGGATTTGACTGGAAAGCATCGAATCGGTCAACAGGGGTGGAGGCCAGATGTAATCGGGGATCGGAGTTAAAAAGCGTATCCAGATCAAAGGCAGGTCTCGTGTGGGCAGAGGCTAATGAAGGAACAGGGCCGGCATCAGCAAATCCTCCGCATGCGTATGCCTGTTGATTTGAAGTTTCTTCGTAAGAATGCATTTGCAGTTGGATCTGCCCAGTCTCCTCGAGATGGATCGGATGAGTTTGAAGGAGACCTGCAGCTGCATCCGCGTGCGAATCAAGCGTAACTCCCTCTTGGATGACCGCCGAGGCACTTCTAGACGCCGCATCTCCGGCGTTGATTTTCCGAATTGAAGCCCTGGGCGACGGCGACCGCAAAGGATCAAGCGCAGCAACTTCAGGATTCCTTTTTGAAGCTCTTTCGCCACGTGGTTGTGTAGCTGTTGAAGCCACAGGAGACAAAGCTGATTGACGCGACGAGCGGGAGCCGGCACATTGCCTAACCAACAGTCTTTTTGTGTAATCCTCGATCTTCACAATGCGCTGTTTTCTGAGAATTAAATTCATCCGAGGAATTCGATCAAGGCCCGCGATGTTGAGTCGTAGGTTTTCCGGTAATAACTGGTCACGAAGTGCTGGTAGAGTCCATTGATGCAGGTATCGCTTGTACAGCTCGATTGACTCTCGAACAGAAGGATCGGGCGAGGCAGGCGGGCTGAATGGCACAAACTCAATCTGACTGAGGTCCTGGCACGCAATTTGATACTCGTCAGGATGCTTTTTATTACACGCGCACATGGCAAAGTCTTGGCGTGCATCTTCAAGAGTCGCCACGCGACAACGGATTTTTTTGCGGAGAAGGGCCTTGCTGTGACAATTCCAATTTGATCCAAGAAGCAGGCGAGATCTGAAACAAATATCTTCTGCCGAACACCCGAATTGGCCAATTTCTTCGTGGTCGACAAAACGCATCAGCAATTTTCTCAAGATCAGAATCATCTCGCATCGGCATGTTCGACCCACTGGGTTGGGGCCACATGTCTGCTTCACTTTAGACGTAGATGCATGTGCAAGACAATTTGGTTGCCCCTCTTGTCTCCCTTCTGACAAATCGTCCGACGCAGATTGCCTCAGACACAGAAACGTTTGAACCAGACAAGGCTCGAAGAAGAATGTAAACGGCTGAATTCCAGCGACAACCAGGGAAAGGGCGGGCTTTGAGTATTCGAAGAACATGCGGCGTTCTGCTACGACCCCTTGACCCAGTCTTCGTTTGGCGTTTCGGTAAAGCTCGTCGCAAGCTTCTGTACATGTGGTCATATCAGGTTGCAAGCTGAAGAA
The DNA here is from genome assembly GCA_003717165.1 of Protomyces inundatus. Taxonomy (NCBI): domain Eukaryota; kingdom Fungi; phylum Ascomycota; class Taphrinomycetes; order Taphrinales; family Protomycetaceae; genus Protomyces; species Protomyces inundatus. The sequence goes on from QXDR01000457.1 coordinate 22,821, forward strand.
GCACTCCAGCTTGAATGCAAGTTCCTGGCAATTTCGTGTCCATGCATATGGCAAGGGTTTCCCATCCTCGTTTCCATCATCATCAACCCCACGGCAGCCTTTTTGGAAGTGCAGGAACGTCAAGCTGAGAAGCGCAAGCCATGGTGACAGGGAGGACAGACGCATCGTGCGGAGGCAAACTCTGAGTTAGAGAGTCAGAAGAAGATTATATACTCGCAGCCGTGAAGACTTCTCCAAGATTGCCAATTTATTAGAACTTGTGTCAATCTCCAGCTCACGCCCTCGTTGGATTTGTAGCTGAAAAGAACACTGTCTTGGACGAAGCTATGCGGGACATGTTGAGCTAAATGAGTGACTTTAGCTAGAGGAGGCCTTCGTCGATACCACATGAGGTGGCAGGATGTACCACACTGTGCAGCAATTTTAAACTGGGAGATGAGCCCCAGCTGCGGGGTCTGGAGAGCTGTCACCATGCGGGCCAATCGCTAGCGCTGATTGCATTTGGAGATAAGCAGATGTAGATTGAGAGTGTTGCTGCTAGGGCGATCCTACGAAGCTAGGCTCATCAGCTGATAAATGTTGCGCGGGCGGCTGTAGACGTCGGCGTAGGTGCACAACCTTGGGCCACTTGAGAAATCCGGCAGGGTGCTGGTGCCTGGGGCAAACTTACAGTGTGAAAATCCGAGACGTCCGCCAATGAAAGATCGACTGTCAGACGCTTGTGGCGCTCTCGCACCAATATATTCGCTCCAATTTGACCAACACTGTACTCTGCTGCCAATGATAGCAAGATTAAGATGCTGGTGGCTTTTCCTGCGCGAATAAGATTGCCCAGTGGCTTCTCCCACACCAATAATTTATGATCTTTTTGACCGGAGAACGACACGCAAGCCAATCACAAGTCGTTCTCGCGCTTTGGCCAATCTCTGGCTCTGATTCTTTGCACACCAAGTTTCACCAACACAGTTCTCAACTTCTCTCTGCACTGTGTACTGTGCAGTGACTCAGACTCAGTGAGTCAGTGACACTGCCACTGTGACAGACTGTGTCAGTCGCTCAGCTACGATCTCAAAAGGCGCGCCAGTACAGCCTCTCAGGAGTCATGACACACTTGCCTTGTCATCAAAGTGTACTTTGGCATAGATCAAAGCACCCACGTCGAACAAAATGCTCAAACGGAGCAGCGCAAGCGCCCCCAAAGCGGTCGATCGGCCGTTGGGTAGCGCAAGTCGACCCGGTCCTCGAAAATTATGGCCGCTGTCAGCGATGCAGCGCGCTGCTCAAACTCCAGGACAAAGATACTCAATTCTATGGGTATAATAGGCTGCCGCGACAGTGACTTACAAACTTGTTCTGCCAATGGTTTCATTTCGAGACCGCAACACGGACATTATTGATATTGCTCCGGGCGCGAACAACATTGCTTCTGCGGAAGAACTGCCCATGGAAGCTGATAAGCCTGTCCATTGTGATCCTCTGGTAGATGTGCCTGACGTCTCGATATCGCGGGCGCTCTCAAGAGGAAAGAGCTCTTTGCAACAAGTCTCTCTTCGACTGGAAGAATGCCAATTCTGGAAGAGAAAGTAGCTGGTCCAATGTTGGAGACTATTACAGCATTGCGAGAACAGTCAACGCAGCTGCCAATGGCAGTAGCCTCAACTACAAGCTCGTGGACCATCTCAGAAGATTTTACGAAGATTTGGACAAGCCGACGAAGATCTACACTTTGACCTTCCTGTCGTCATTCATCAAGACGCGGGTTCTGCTCGGCCTGCAGAACTGCTCATCGCGCCAGTTCACACGGGAGCCGAGCGCCGCGAAAGTCTGATGCGCGAGCTTGCGCATGCACCGCTCATCATCTTGACACCAGGACCAGCCAATGTTGATCGTCGTGGGCGCTCTATTACACCAGTACACACGTTCCGCACGGGAAATTGTAATTCCTGCTGACGCATTGTGCTGCGCGGTACGAGAAGAACTGTTGGACAAGAAATCTTAGATCCATCGAGAGCGGGTTGAAGGATGCAACTGCAGCAGGAAATGGGGCTCTTCTAAATCTCACTCACTTCTCTTTGGAATGCTTGGGAATTGTGCGATTTGAACTCAGACGCGTGCAGATCAGCCCTTCCCGGTCAGGAGAGGCTGAAATCCGCCTACGACAGTTGCATAATGAGGTTCATGAGCATCCGCACATCATGGCGTTTCTCGCCAGAGAGAGCAGTGCGATACAAGCCGTGCTGTCCCACTTGGACCTATCAGAGCTGTCGAACCTTTCACGACTAGTCTTGATGTATATGTATAGGTGTCTTAGTCCTTCAGCTGCAGCAGGTGTACACCTGGGCATGCCGTCGCCTTTCTTTCGAAAGTTCCATCTGATTTGCAAAGGCTGCAGCCAATCCGCTGCCTGACACCTGCGCCCTGTGGCTGGCAACAAAGTAAGTTTGCAACCCTAGGAGATCCCGCGAGCGACAAATGAGACAGTCACATTAGGCACAGTATTACTTCTGTGCTATCAAATAAACCAGTGCAGACGAAAGTGATATGATTAAGCTACTATTGGCAGCTATCGCTGCCAATTAAACTCCATTTTGGCCAGTTAAATGGCCCGGGAGCCTGGGTGCCCCAGGCACCCGTATATAGCCAGAAATCCTTAAACTTGCAAGTGCAGCGACCCACTTCAAGATGAAAGCTTGGGTGCATCCACTTTGGCTATGCAATGTAAGCAAGTAGCGTCCAGTGTTTCTCCGTCCGAGTTTGTACTGTTGCTCCAGGCGGCACTGCCAGCTAGTCAACTTAAGCTGCCTCGTGTTGCCATCGCGCTGTCTGGCGGCAGTGACTCTTTTGCTCTCTATGGCCTCGCACGTCGCGTCTACAAGCTACGCAAAAGTCTCGATAGACTCATCACATTCACAGTCGACCATGGTCTTCGGCCCGAGTCGGCAAACGAAGCCGCCCAGATCCATTTGCGCGTCACACGCGACGGCGTGCGTCACGATGTGCTAGCCATGCCTAGCGAGCTTGCAAGAGCACTGGCTCAGCGTCAACGATCGGGAGGACCCCGTCGTGGACTGGAGCAGCTCGCGCGCCAAGGTCGGTTCGAGGCACTCACTGCCGCCTGCGTCAAGCACAACATCAGCCACCTGCTCTTGGCCCATCATGCAGATGATCAATGTGAGACGGTCCTCATGCGGCTCCTCTCAGGTGCTTCCTGGCGCGGTCTGGCGGGTATCAAGCCAGTCAGTTGGAATCCGGCGTCTGGCTGTGGGATGCACGGTGCTACAGAGCTGCGCGTCGTGCGGCCACTCTTGGCATTGCCAAAAGTGCGCTTGCGTGCAACATGCGAGGCATTGGGCGAGACCTGGTACGAGGATGCAACTAATGCAGATGCAGGATTGACCATGCGGAATGCAATCAGGCAGTTCATGAATACTGAACCAGACTCGCTGCCAAAAGCACTGCAGTCGATCAGTTTGCTACAGCTTTCTGAGGACCTGCAGGAACGCCAAAGTCAATTGCAACGGCAAATTGCCGGGGTCTTGCGCCAGTCGACCGTGACACTTGATGAGCAGATTGGATCGCTTCGGTTTTCACATCATCTCATACATACGCTGAGCACGGAGGGCGGCCTTGTGGCTTTGCAAGGTCTTGCAGAAGTCATCTCGCCATCAAATGCGCCTCAACTCGACAGCATGCTCAGCGTCCTGACAATTTTACACGGCTCTGATGCTGTCGAACCCACCCAGGTGACAGCAGCAGGCCTTATCTGGTCGCGTCAAAAAGGCGTTTGCACAGTCTGGCGACAACCATGGACGATGTCTGACGAGCACGAGCTTATGCAGCACATTCTCTGGGATCGCCGCTTTCGGATCTCTGCTCAACATGCGCACAAAACCTTGCGTGTACGTCGACTGCAAAAACGCGACATGGCAACTCTCAGGGCTCTAGCAAAGGCCAACAATCAACAGGAGAGCTTAGATATGGTTCTCAAGTGTGCAATTGGAGCTCGGCGCTTTACCTTGCCAATCATCGTTGACGACGCTGGCGACATCTTGGCTTTACCGTCTGTAAGACTGAGCTTTGACGACAAGCTCGAATACAAGTGCGAGCTTGCTGGTGTATACAAGCTTCGCAGGCTGCTGCACCCGGAAGAACTTCATCATTTGGCATTAGACTAGGAATAGGGTCATTACAATTTATAGTGTACGTCGGGCTCTATGCCCTCTGGTACAGAGACCATCGGAGGCGCCTGACTTCGTCTTGCAATAGGCTTGTAGATGAGTACAAGGATGACGGCCAGAATGAGCAGCGCAAGAAGAAGCATGAGTTTGCGTTTGCGAGACCGAGTCTGGTAATTTTCAGCTTTGACGAGCTCCTTGGAGGCTTGTTGCATGCTGATGTGCATTGTGTCAATATTGTGATCGATGCGATCTAGCAGTGTGCCTTGATCAATGACCATGCTCTTGAGATCTTGAAAGATGTCACTGATCTCTGTAATGCCCTGCGCAATGGCATCAATCTCGCGCTCACGTTGTGTAATGGCTGCGTCATTCCTGTGGCCCTTTTGCCGCTGCCTTTGTTGTTGACCCGTCCCTTCGCCTGCCTCCAAATCGCTTTGTCTGCGCGAATCTTGCTCAACAGCCAGTGAATTGGTCAAGGTTGGCGCCGCGCCGCGCATTCTCGCCAGGTATTTTGACTGTGCCCGTCGGAATTTGCCATTTTCGGCAGAGACTTTGGCTGCCAAGGCCTGCGTTACATTCCGTGCCATGATGCGATCAACGTCACGCGTCTCGGCCGCCTGTGCCTGTTGTTGTACGCGTTTAATGAGTCGACTGCATTGTGCAAACAGCAGCGTCACATGAGCCGTGAGCCGCGCAATTTCGCGCTCTTCAGCTGATCGATCTTCAAAGCCTGGCAACATGTGTTTGCGATGCAAGGGCGCCAGCTGGTCCTCTTGTATGCGACCAATTTTGGCCAGCAGTTCGTCTACCTCGTCTGTCGTGTCCACCCAGCGGGGCGGCAGCAGATCCATTGCGATGACGGTATCTGGCTTTTGAGAAGCGTCTGCATCAGCCTCGGTAAGCAGGCCCCGCCGGTCCTCATCTCGATCGAGACTATAGCGTTTACTAGCAAAGGAGCCATGGTCGTAAGCAGCCCTGAAGGACAGAAAGAGACCTGTGCGGTCTCGTGTGGCCATGAGCGATAAGCAGTGTTTTCAGCTAGCTGAGCTGCGATAGGAGCATGAATATCTATGTCAAGACCTTGTCAGGACCTCTAGACCTAGGCTATAGCTCAGCTTAGCTTAGCTTAGTTCGATGAACGTGGTGATGTCGTGTCAACTCTTCACCGCAAGAAGGAGCCGAGCACATCCACGCCTCAAGAACCCGCGAGCCAACAACAAGCAAACCCGAGTTCCAAGTGATAGCAATCGCAAAAGGACCAACAATACGAGAAGCAACGCGACCAAGCATCTCAAATCATCATGGTAGGCTGATCAGAAAGTTATGACCTGGACTGACATGATCAAGTCTAGCGAAAACCTCACAGAAGAACAAATCAGCGAGTTCAAGGAAGCTTTCAGTAAGTGACGCACTGCATCGCGCAGCGTGGTATCAAGACAGCCGGGCAAGGGCCTCGCCTTCTATGGCCTTGTCGCGATCAGAGCCACATGAAACGTAATGCTGACGCGCCTAGGTCTATTTGACAAGGACGGAGATGGCAACATCACGACGAAAGAGCTAGGCACCGTTATGAGATCACTCGGTCAGTCTCTCAATCCTCTGAGCGCAGGACTAACAAAGTCAGGCCAGAACCCGACAGAGGCGGAACTACAAGATATGGTCAACGAGGTCGATGCTGACGGCAACGGCACGATTGATTTTCCTGAATTCTTGACCATGATGGCCCGTAAGATGAAGGATACCGACTCTGAGGAGGAAATCAAGGAGGCCTTCAAGGTATTTGACGCGGATGGCAATGGACAAATCTCGGCGGCCGAGTTGAAGCACGTCATGCTCAACCTGGGTGAGAAGCTCACCGACGAAGAGGTGAATGAGATGATTCGTGAGGCCGATGTCGACAACAGCGGTACCATCAACTACGAGGAGTTTGTCAAGATGATGATGGCCAAGTGAAGACAAGGGAATACGTATGGCGAGCCAGAGCGGCAGTGTCTTCTTGCGCAGGTCAGAGAATATATTTCATTGTAACTTGTCTTTGACTGTCTCTCAGTCCACCTCGTCAATCGAGCTCTTGCCTGCTTCCACAGCGGCATCCACCGTGGGTATAGCTTTGTCTTCCTCCTGCGTCTCGTTCGGCACAGCCCGCGTCGGCATCTGGAAGCCCGGCTGGGTGGCATCCAAAATCTCCTCCTCAATCGCCAGCATGCCACCCTGACTCAATTGCTCCACGAGCTTTTCTGCCTCCTCCACCTGCATTTTACCCAAGACCTTGTTGATTTCCGTCAACTGGCCCGATTCAAGCGCCTTGCGCATGTTTGGTGGGAAACTTTCAAAAATGGCACGCGCAGCTTGAACTTGCTCATCCGCATGGTCTGCAGGCGGCACTTGAATGGTGATTTGGGTACCGGGGTCGACGGCATGCAACTGGATTTGTTCAACAGGTTCGCCATGGTCGCCAACTTGCGCGTTACTTGCATCCTCCTCGATCGCCTCGGCGGCGCGAATCTTGATGCGTTGGTAAGTTTGTTCGACGTCATCGAGAAAGAGCTTGGATGCACGGTGCGACTTGTCCTTCATGCGGGAGAAGAACATGCCGACACCATCCCGGCCAAGTTGGCGACAGTATTGAAGGAGTAGACCTTGATGAATATATTGCTTCGCCAGTTGATGCTTGCCCTTGATGTCGGCATAGTAAGCGTCAATCAAGAGACCATCCGTCTCTGTTTCATCGCGTAGAATACTGCTGTGCTTGCCAAGGAAGCGTAAGGAGGCGTCATAGTCGCCGAGGGCGATTTGACCAAACTCACGACCGAGCGGCGATGGCTCAATATGGTCTGGCATGTTTTCAGCGTCTTCCACGTCATCGATATCAGAATCTGCCTCGTAACCGGCCGACACGTCCTTGTCCTTGGCAATCTCAGCGGGCGTTGCATTCGGGTTCAATGTTTCAATCGCCTGTAACTTGGCCTTTTGTTTGACTGGATGACGCTTGAGCACAGACTCCTTGATGGGCGCTTCAGGTTCAGCTTTAGTTACGCTTGAATAGTTGAAACCCTCGCGGAGTCCTTCGGATGTGATTTTCTGTCGATCTTCTTCTTCCATCTTGCGCATCTCTTGCTCACGCTTCGTCACAATTGAAAGCAGCTTGTCGCGATGCATGGAGAGCTTGTGCGCCAAGGCTGAGGCGCGGTCTTGTTCACGAATAGCAGCCACTTCGCCATCTAATTGCTTGAGCAAGTTCTCCATCATTTCGCGATAGGTAGGCCCATTCTGTGGCGCTTCTTCAGTAGGATAGCCGCGCATGACCTCAGCGACGATCTCAGCAGTACTGCTGCTGGTTCCCTTCTCCTTGAGCGCATTCATGAGCGTTTCGACGTGTTCGAGAAGCGACCTGTTCATCTTGACTTCGACGCGGTAGTGTTCCAGCTGCTGCTTGCGCAACTCGCGCTTCTCGTGAATATCACGTTGCTTCCACTTGATGAAGCCTAGAGACGCGCTCTGTTAGCTGGCTGGACTAGGATCGCGACAGGGGTTGCAAGAACGGACATACTCTTCTTGTCAATGTTGGGATGCACTTCGATATCCGAGTCATCACTCAGTTCGAGCTTGTCCCATTTCGAATAGTCCATTACCATGGCCCCTTCTTATACGCTATACTCGAGCTCCGTACTAGTGGTGTCCTGTCGATGATGTCGTGTCTATTGCCATTCATTTTCCTTCGAGGAGCCGACGCCAAACAGATCATTCGACCATCATCTACTCAACCACCTGAAGCTTGAAAAGGCCATCCAGTGCTACTCGAGCTCATCACAGTAGCCTCTTCTTTCTCTAGACTCATTTCCTCTAGCGTACTTTCACGACTGGATCGTATCCCTCTTCATCAACACGCATGTTTCGCTGGGGCAACCGCGTCCCCGCCCGCATTCGGCTGCCGGCCCTCCAGCCTGCTCGGGCCCTGAGCACCTTTTCAACAAGACGATCAGTCGTCTCTCTCGACCGGATACAAAGCCCGAGGACGGCCACTTGTATAGCGCAAAGTCGATCTTTTCGGCATACGAGCAGATTATGGAATGGTCCAACGACAGACTCGACGACGGTACAAGAGTCGACTCGGCGGCAGAATGAACTCGAGTTCAAGCCGACAGATCGGGCAGCGGCGGCGGCCAAGGTGAATCTGTCGGCCAAGTTGAGTACACGCGAAGACGAAGCAAAGATGAAAAAAGTGAGTGCAAAGGAGTTCTTTGGTCTGGCGCGTGGCGAAGGTCTCCCTTTTACGGCTGCCGTCTCGCTACTCCTCATGAGCAGTGGTGTCAGCATGTCTATCCCATTCACGATTGGTAAAATTCTCGATTTCGCAACGAGCACGGCTGAGAATCCACAAATCTTTGGCTTGACCATGACTCAATTCTATGGCACCCTCGGCGTCGTCTTTGTCGTGGGCGGTGCCGCCAACTTTGGACGTGTCTTGCTCCTCAGAATCATTGGCGAGCGGATTGTGGCAAAACTCAGGACACGCCTGTTTCGGCGAACCATGGCGCAAGATGGTGAATTTTTCGATGCAAACCGACACGGCGATCTCATCTCGCGCTTATCGTCCGACACGACGATTGTCGGCAAAGCCTTGACGCAAAATGTCAGTGATGGACTCCGCGCCGTTGTCAGCGCCACCGCTGGATTGAGTATGATGGCATGGGTCTCTCTCAAGTTGACGGGTATTATGATGTGTATTGTACCGCCGATTGCACTCGGTGCCATCTTTTACGGTCGCTATGTGCGCAAACTCTCAAAGCAGACGCAAGAAGCGCTTGGCGACTTGACCAAAGTGTCTGAAGAACGACTTGGTAATGTCAGAACGGCACAGGCGTTTGCGGGTGAGCAGATGGAGGTGAGACGGTACAGCGAGCGCGTCCGGGAAATCTTCAACCTCGCCAAGAAGGAAGCGATTGCGAGTGGTTTCTTCTTTGGCAGTACGGGACTCTCTGGCAACTTGACCATCCTCGCCATCTTGTCGATTGGTGGACAAATGGTCACTTCCGGTGCCATTTCGATTGGTGAGCTTTCGTCGTTTTTGCTCTACACGGGCTATGTCGGTTCTTCGCTCGTGGGCATGTCTGGCTTTTATTCCGAACTCATGAAGGGATTGGGCGCCGCCACGCGTCTGTTTGAACTGCTCGATCGCGAACCATCCATCAAGAGCACTGTCGGTGTGCAAACACCGCATCTGAAAGGTGTCATTGAATTCGACAATGTCTCCTTTGCCTACCCAACGCGACCGGCCATCAAGATTTTTGATGGCTTGAGTTTCAGTGTTCAACCGGGCACGAATATCGCCATCTGTGGTCCCTCTGGTGGCGGCAAATCCACCATTTCTCAACTCTTACTTCGGTACTATGATGTATCTGGCGGTGCCATTCGTGTCGATGGCATTGACTTGCGCGATTACAATCTCAAGCGTTTGCGCAAGCAGATTGCCATCGTCGCCCAAGAACCTGTGCTCTTCTCTGGCACGATTGCTGAAAATATCTCATACTCGCATCCAGCGGCGCCACGGAGTGCTGTGCTCGAGGCGGCACGTAAAGCCAACTGTTCCTTTGTGGCTGATTTCCCAGATGGTTTGGAGACCAGTGTCGGAACACGTGGTGCGCAACTATCAGGTGGTCAGAAGCAGCGCATTGCGATTGCCCGTGCTTTGCTCAAAAACCCCTCGATTCTCATCTTGGATGAGGCGACGAGTGCGTTGGATGGCAAGAGTGAGATTGCTGTTGATCAGGCGATTCAAGAGCTCATGCGTTCAGAAATGTTGACCATTACCATTGCGCACAAGCTGTCGACCCTCAGACGGGCAGACCGAATCGTCGTTCTTGGACCTCATGGCGGCGTTGTGGAAGAAGGCACTTATGCTGAGCTCTCGCGACCCAACACGGAGTTCAGTGCACTCATGGAGTATCAGCGTTCATCCGGCTATGGCACAAGCAAAGGTGTCGTGAGCAAGATTCCAGAGGCTGGCGCAGAGAAGGAGGAAGTGGACGAGGAGACAAAGCACAAGGAGGAAGACAAGGCCAAGCAGCAGGAAGGTGGGTGGAATCCCTTGCAGTGATGATGCACGCAAGGTCAAGAATCAACACGGCGGACATGTACACTAGACACAACATATTGCATAACCTCTCTCATCTCGTCATTTTACTGGACAATAGACTGTAAAGCGGCATTGTTGTACCGTACTTGTACGTTTGGGCCAATCTATGGCGCCTGGGTCACGGACTTTTGTCTACAGTCCCGCCGAGGGTGCATCGGCATCTTTACGCAAGTCCAACAAGAGCTCGCGCATCCTGCTGACATCTCTCCCCCCACGCACAGCCGCCTTGTCCTTTGTGTCAATCAACTTGACAATGCGTTCCCAACTCGTGCCACCAGAAGTCGTCTCGTCACGCTGCGCCAGATACTGCTCCTGCTCCTTTCGAATCGCCGCCACGGACTTGTCGCGTTTCGCATTGTAGTCATCGTAGAAGTCATCAATCTGCTTTTGAGCATCGGCAATCTGACGCTCCTTCTTGCGTGCCGATTCAGCATCCCGACGTTCAATCTGTTGTTGCTGACGCGCCCGCCATTCAAGAATCACTTCTGGTTCTTCACCACCGAATGCGCCTGCGCCTTGGCCGGAAGGTTGAGCAGCTGTAGCGGCGGTCTCAAAGCCAGGCACGTAAGGCTCTGTCGGTGCTGAAATCATGCCAGACGGTGCCGTGTGCTGTTCCATGCTTGGGAACGATTGCTGGAAATCAGACTCGGCATTGAGCAAGTCGCCTGATTCGCCAATGTCTGGGAACTTGCTGCTGGCGGCTGCGGCAGTCTGGCTGTGGTTGCCCGAGGTGAAGTCGGAAAAGCCTAGATCATCCTGTGCGTCTTGTGCGTCATCGACACGGGCCCTTGCGGCTGTGTTGCCTTGCTCAAACTCGTCGAGCGATGGAAAGTCGGAGGACATGGCTTTGGTCGATTGAAGCAATGGCCAAGCTCAAGATGGATGGTGCTTGTTGTCGTTGCTGCGAGGCTAGAATAGATGCACGTGACTTGGATGAATGACGATGGGCAACTCCACAAGGAAACAATCCTACTGTACTAAGTAGAGCATCAAGATGAGACTCTCATTGCTATCTGCCCTAAGCCTGCCTCTACTTGCCCTAGCTCATATCGCACCAGTCTCGAGCAATGAACTGCGCACTTTTATCCCCGGCGACTCCCCCATCGATACATGCATGAGCCCGCCACCCGAGACTGACCTGATTGACATCCAAGAGCTCACCATTTCGCCCAATCCGCCTATGAAAGGCGCCAATCTGACCATCAACGCGCGCGGTACCATCAAGGAGACAATCGCAGAAGGCGCCTATGTCGATATTGTCGTCAAGTATGGACTCATCAAGGTCTTGCAGCAGCGACTCGACTTGTGTGAACAGACAGAGAAGATTGATCTTGCTTGTCCAATCGAGGCGGGTGATCTTGAGTTGGAGCGCGTGGTCGAGTTGCCCAAGATTATCCCACCGGGTAGGTATACCGTCCAGGCGTCTGTCTTTACGGTGGATGCGCGTCCCGTCAGTTGTCTCGTTGCTCATGTTGCGTATGGATCATGCCCAATCAGTCTTACTCAGCTAACCATTAGATTCCACTAGCGCGCGAGTTTATGCTACACGGCATGCTTCCCCTCCCTATCAATCTTTCGCTAGGCGCTCATGTAGAAATCCTGTTTCAGCATTATCTGCCAGACCTCTCACATCTTAAAGCGCTGCATGGTGGCGAAGTACGTCCCATGAATACACCCTGCTCAAGCTTGCATCATGACTATCAATTTGATCAATGCTTGGCTTTTGGAAGCTGAACGAGACCTGACAGTTGCCGTCCAATGTTCTACCGCGCTTGATGATAACCGTTCCCGCTCTTGATGATAAAACAACGCTCCCACAGTTTCTCAGTAGACCAGCTGTAGCGCGGGAATACTCACAATTTGTTTTGGCAAAAAAGCGAGTCGACTTGAATGTTCAGCCGCCTCGTTGATTGGCTCGCAAAAGTGCGACATGAAGACTGCATTATTTTGTTTGTTTGGTCATTATTCGAGATCAAAACACCAATCACAAAAGATTCTTCAGCTTGAACCACAATGCCTCTGAAAGCAGAGGAGCTCTCAAATCATTTCGAGGCTGTGCAATCAACAAATAGTACAACACAAGCGCTGGCGTCCTTGCGCAATGGCGTGACGATACGACTCTGGAAAACAATTTCCCATCTGAGGTCGCTTTTCGTGAGACATGGAGTCGGCCCGGAAGAACCGAGGATTGACAGCCCAAGGTCAGCGGGCAATCATATAAAGGGACGGGGTCTTCGCTGCATTTGTAAGGGTCGACAACCAAACCCCAGACTCACTCATTGACAACTCAACGTAAGTTAGCTCTCTATATCTCCTCATTGCAAGGATAACAGATGTGAAAAGGACGCTAACATCGTCATTAGAAGAACTCTCCGATAGATGTATTTGTCATTTGGCTTCGTCGCAATCTTTCAGGTCTACTTGTTTGTCAGCCAGAGTCTTGCTTTCCCGGTCGACACCTTGGCTGATACGCCGGAGGCAGGCGCAGTGCTGCCAGAAAGTCTCGCCAAAGCCAACCCAGAAACACAGTAACTTCCGCCCGTGGCCGTGTCTACACCAGCATAGAATACGCATTGATGCACTTGGTTCCAAACATCGGCACAAGCGCTTCCTCGCCTGGAAGACGCTGCACCTGCTGTGTCTTTACAGTCTGACGCCTCTGCGACAGCACCTGCTGTGTCTTTACAGTCTGACGCCTCTGCGACAGCACCTGCTGGCGGTACTGCCTCGACCGAAGTCAGCCCCGGCGACAACACCCCGACCGGCTGTAATCATCTTTGCCCGACATCGAGCTCCAAGACGAGGTGGAACTCATTTACGAGCTGAGAACAAGGACGAATGTGACAAATAGACAGCCATTGAGATCAATCGATTTGAGGCTTGATTTTGGTACCACCGAGATTTCGGCCGCGGGAGAAAACCTCGAGCAAGTGATGAGCGTGTTTTCGGCAAAACGGTATCCAAGCTCAAGTTCGTAGTGAATCTTTGGATCATTCGGGTATCCTGTTTCTTGAGTTGTCCATTCCAATGGGGTGCCTCCACGCACAAGTCTGTTATTTTTGCCGTAGCCAATTGTGTCGCCACTTGGATCATGGACCAGAGAACGGCCTTCCATCTTGAAGTACGCTTTATCATGCTTGCCAGTGCCGCTCAGAAGAAGCTTGCCATTAAGAGCCCAAGCTTCTTTGTCTGCAGTCTCGACATAGTTGTTCGTCGGAGAGGACGAACCATAGCTGGGCTTGGTGAATCGAATGTTGAGTGTAAAACCAACGCTCTTTGCGACCGCGCTAGTTGGGAAGTCGATCAACCACAGAAGCGTCAGAGTGATAAAGACGGAGTTTCCCTGCCACATCTTCATGATTCCGTACAGTACCATAGATGTAATCGATCGTTTGACACGGATCTTCAGTGAATATACCAACAGTATAACTGTCTTACGAAGGTTCGAAAGATGTTAGCCAAAGGTGTGTTGCTATATGAGGAATAGCGCCAGTAGGTCTACTTGCTCTTATTAACCCATCAAACTCGTCAGGGGTAATCCTCGGAACTACCTCGGGATTCTCCTGTTTGCTGTTTGCCTGTTTGTTTGAGTCAGTCGTATCTCTCACTCGCAAGCGTCCCCACGTGGCTCATCACTTTCGCACCGTGTCCCAGACTTCTTCCCATCGGGGTCATGGTTTATGACAATAGAAGTGTGTCGCACTGTTGCTGATGTTGACAAAGGAATCGTTCGGATGCGGAATTGTATCGTAGGGCACTTTCTTATGAATACGTGCGGGTGTGGGTAATATGAGCAGGTGTAGGAAACAAAGCAGATTAGCGACTAGGGAGAAGTGCGATGACAAATACTCGGAGCTCGGCAGAGAAAAGAGCACTGACTAATATTTGGATTTCGGCAAAGCCGACACAACGAAACAAAAAGATGTTCCGACAGTCCGACTCTAGGGCTAGAGTGGGCAGTTTGAGCCGCAATCTGCCAAATACTTTCAAACATTCCGCGCGATCGAGGCCAACTCGCGCCGAACTCAAATACGCCACCTGATGGTCGAGATTCGCTCCAAAAACAGAGAATACAGGCTGCTCGTTTGAAGTGCTAGACACTGTTTGACTGTTGCCCGTCGAGGGCCCCTTTCGTTGCGTGGGCCTTAGCCGCCAAACAAAGTCTTTTCATGTCGCGACTCGCAAGGGCAAATGTTTGACACGCTCTTTCTGAAGGAAAAAGCGCTCTGCGTCCTTTGTGGCTGAGAAATCTGCCTCGGATCTCAAGACTCACGAGTCACAAGTCGCGCCTTCAGATGCAGGCTCAGGAGCCTTGAATGTTTGAGCCTCAATGAGCCTCTATCTGTCCTGACAGTGACTGCTAGAACAGCTAGGTTGCTCATGTGCAGATATTGAGGAGGGGATATCTGTCCACTGCTGTCTACCCCATAGGCCTTTGGTCAGTGGTATTCAGTGTCACGACCCTGACCCGAGGGTCTGCCTTAACTATCTGCGGTTGGCTGAGAGTCTAAGAAAGCCGAATCTGAGAACAGAGTACCGACGCTACTGAGTAAAGGACGGCGCCAGGCCGCCTTTATCAGTCGTACTCATACATCGTCAGTACTAAGGGGAGGATCGAGCTCGCACCAGCAGCCCCGTGATTGAGCCCGTAGCCAACCAATCGGTGCCCCAATCAAGGTCTCCTGAGCAAACACCAATCCGCTCTCAACTTCGCACGCTCATGAACCTTTAGTGGCCCTTTCCCAGAACGCTATTACTGAAGTAGTTGCCAACAGCAACAGCCATGCACGTGCACAGCCTGGCACGGTTCGTGACATTCAGTACCTCATATCTAGGCACTGGTCTTCTCATCTTTAGAAGGTCCTGTCCAGGAGCCCCAGTCATTCTTAGAAGACGAAACGTCAGGAGAGATCCTTGAGGTGCTCATGTGCCTTATATGCATACATTGGATCCGCCTCTTTTATCTTGTATCTGAGTGCGCGGTAAGCTGATCTCCAGGCGTGCGCGCGCGCAGATAAATGGCGGGTCACCAGCTGAAGATCTCATGTTTATTGTGGTATCAAAGCCCCTCCGTCTCACCAAAGTGTGCAATACCTTCGGTGAAGTCGAACAGTCATTCACGATCCTGGTTCATGGTATAGCAAGACTAGCATATGGAAAATGCCATTGTGTATGAATGCGTGTATAAATACTCTTGAAACATTCTTCACAACTCCATATGTGTAAAATTTGGTGCCATGCCATCCTCACGCCCTCTAGCTCCAAGCTGGTGTGGATGTCACACACGGAACGCTAGGCGACGACAAGTGTGACAAATAGACAGCCATTCAGATCGAATGAGTTGATGCTTGACTTTGGCAGCACTCGAATTTCAGGAGAAAATCTCGAACAAGTGATTAGCTTGTTGGCGACAGATCCGTACCAAAGCTCAATTTCATTGTGAATCGTTGGATCATTCGGGTACACAGCTGCCTGAGACGTCCATTCTAATGGGATACCTCCACGAATAAGTCGATTATTCCTTCCGTAGCCAACCTTGACACCGCTTGGGTCATGGACCAGAGAACGGCCTTCCATCTTGAAGTAAGCTTTAGCATACTTGCCAGTACCATCGAGAAATAGCCTGCCATTGAGAGCCCAAGCTTCTTTGTCAGCAGTCTCAACATAATGATTCGTCGGAGAGGACAAGCCAACACTAGCTTGGGAGACGCGAATATTCAATGTAAAAGCACTGTTCTGCGCGATCGTGCTAACCGGGAGGTTGATCAATCCCCAAAACATCAGGTTGATGGCAACGTAGACTTCTGGCAATACTTTTGCAATTCCGTTTGACACCATGATGCTGTGCGGATGCTGGCCAAGGAGTTGTTCAGGTGTCGGACCGTTTCGAGCAAGAGCAAGTCGAACGTTCTTGAAGACGAAGTCTCTGTGGCTGTCGACAAGGATCAGAAGGTAGTGGCTAGGGAGTCGGATAATTTGGGCAGTCAAAAGCTGAAAGGGTGGTGGCGAGTCAACTTCTTATATTTTTGGTCGGTCATCACATGCAGGAATACAAGCGAAGGAAGCGATCATATCAAGGTGATGCACGTTAGCTACATGAAATATCCTCGGATGTCCGCCAAGCCGGGAAATGCATAATGTAATTTCACAAAAGAAGGACAAGACATGTTTTGAGATCACAACACAGTCTCAGCCTCAAGTCGGGCTGATCCAGCTGCGACTATAGCTGAAGATAAGCAACATATACTTGAAGTCCGATCATTGCTTTCTTTAGAAGTTGCGTTTGTCAGCCGCAGTAATTAGCTTAGTAATTCGCTATCGCCGTTATCCAGTTTCTATGAGCGCCCAAAATTGCCCAAAATTAAGAATGCGAGAGAACTTCTTATTTCTCCCCTTGATCTTATCGTCTGTGCTGTTCTCGGTCATGCCGACAGTTGATCTCCAATAGTCCTCAATAATCCGTTCCGAGATTCCTCTGGTGCCGGAAACCATTGCTGCAAGAGTCTTTTCCAATATTTTCCCCAGAAGCCCTGAGCCTCTGTGACTATTGAAGAGTCGTCCGCCTAATCACGTACTTAGCTACGAGAGTGAATTGCATCACTCAAGCTCAACACCATTGTCTCAATTTCATCGAAAAACAAAGCAAGTACCGATTCATAGCAACGCTTCCCATAGCCAAATAAAAAGGCGCAGTGTCCAGGTGCTCTACAACATACATTGTAGAAGAGAGCGACATCGTCTCGCACTAGATCACATGTGCGCTCGGGCTATCTGAGAAATTGCGTGATTGATCGTCCCACTCCAAGTCGTATCTGCGCTCATGCTAACAGAGAAGTTGCGTGATTGATACCGTAATGCCATACCAAGTCGCATATTTATTTGGGCCATCAGATAGATGGCGTGATCAACAAACAAGAAGCTGCAGCTGTGTTCATTGTTAGTAGTCATATCGGGCCGATGCTGTTCGATGATCATACATCGAAACTTGGAAGATCAGCAGGCTTGATCAGCATTGATTGAAGTTGTAGGGGGTGTCTCGCAGCAATCTGATGAATTGGCTACTCATCGCGCTGATTAAGCAGATTGAAGGGCTATAAGCAAAAGCCAGGATTCTTATCAGTTGCCAAAGTGAGAACCGATGCTCAAGCTGTTGTGATATGAAGCTCCTCGGCCTGACCAAAGTGCGGAAGTACCTTTGGTCAGGTGGGATAACCGTACTCAAACCCGGGCATAACAGGTTATGAGCCTTGCGCGTTTGACGTTCGGCGATGGCAGGCACCGCAACTGGTGCGACGAGAGTGACAGTTCTTCAGGGGGATCAAGCCGCAGCCGTCAACGGTCCGCTGATGGACATTCTTA
>QXDR01000458.1:0-40481 GCA_003717165.1 Protomyces inundatus
CTATGCCGGCGTTTTCCTACTTGCCAGCGCTGTGCGAGACCAACACGGAGGAACATAATGAACCCGTAAGACTTCTTGCGGCTCTTCCCGAATCAATTTCTAGAGAGGCTCATGTCGCAAACGCAAGAAGCCATCATAACAGCGGCAGATCAATACGACGACGTAAATGCGGTTGTTGCTTCTGATTACAAATTGAGATTGACTCAAATATGAACCTCTTATATTCGATTGATTCCTGAAGAGCTTGACAAGAAGTCAAGAGATCAAACATCATCTTGACTGCTCTCGATCGAAACAGCCTCTGCTTATCGACGTCGAAGACTAAGTCTCTGCTTCTTAGCAGGCTATTTATGTGTTACTCGATGAAGCTTTCATGGCTCTGCACTCCCCTCATTGAAGCATTCGTGATCTGGACTCAAACTACTACGGCCTATATCGATTCTGCTGCTTTAGCTTCGGTGATCTCTTTTGACTTGCGGATGCCAACCGCTTCTCCCGCAGCGCAATAAACAACAACTCAACGTGACTAGCATCTGTCTCTTCGCCGCCGTGGGCACTCCGCAAGCGCACGGCACGTATAATCACAAAACTCAAGATATCGGCAACAGTATAAATCGCTTGCGATGCACATTTGTTCAGTAGCAGTCAGTACAGAACTCAAGATATCGGCAACAGTATAAATCGCTTGCGATGCACATTTGTTCAGTAGCAGTCAGTACAGTGAAAGTCAGAAAAGAAGTCGATGACATGATCACTTTCATAGACAAAGCCTGCAGTCTCACGTCAAAGTCTTTGGTTCGCGTACTTTTGCATGTGACTGTGTGCGGCCTGATGAATTATGCTGGCATAGCTGATAGCAAGCCTTTGATAGGGAGCTACGTGCACTATAACTCGAAAGAACTTCCGAGCGTAGGTAACTACTTGGCAGCTGCTGGGTTGCGACCTGCTGCAAATGCGAAAGCAGCCACTGTCAAGACTGCAAACGAAAAAGAGGTCCACAGAAACGCAAACAGCTTGGTACCAAGCTTCGCGTCAATGTGATGTGCATTGAAGCGATCTCGTGCGTTGGAAAAGGTGACGGTGGCAATAATGGACGCGATGCCAACAAAAAAGACCAAGATGACGCTAGCAAAGAAGCCAAAAACACAACCCCATCGTCCAAGACAGCCACCCGGTGCGATAGCTAAGGTGACAAAGGCAGTTGCGAGACTGAGGATGAGAAAGGCAAACAATGTGCGAGTGGCTGTTGCAGCTTCGGCGCTATGGTCAATGACGGAGGCGGGCAGAGGTGGTGTTGCATCAGGGACTTGCTTTGCAGGGTTGAATGTGTGGCCAGCCTTTTTCTTATCGCAGTGCACACTCTTTCCGTTCTCAACGCCACAGATGTTCCAGGTTGTCCAACGCAAGGCGTGATCGGGCGAGACATATTGATTAGATGAGATGTCGACTTGCAGGTAATACACGCTGTTGAGTGGGCTGGAGCTGTTAGATCCGGCGAGGAGAACAAGGAAGAGCATGACGATGGATGCAATCA
The DNA here is from genome assembly GCA_003717165.1 of Protomyces inundatus. Lineage (NCBI taxonomy): Eukaryota > Fungi > Ascomycota > Taphrinomycetes > Taphrinales > Protomycetaceae > Protomyces > Protomyces inundatus. The sequence continues at coordinate 1,535 of QXDR01000458.1, forward strand.
GCAGACTTGCGGCAGTGATGGACAGCCCAACGCGTAATTTGTGCTGCGGATCGATAGACATGACGTTGTTTGGTGGAGGAGGCTGTGGCTCAACAAGGGGCGCTGGTTCCTGTGCCTGAGTTTGAGTCTGAGCCTGGTCAGAAGTTGGATCAGCTTCCTGTGCTTGTTGTTGTTGATGATGTTCTGGAGAAGCACTCATTGTTGAGGCAGCAACCCATCGATGGGTGGCCTGTTATCAACATATGGCGTCTTTTGCTCAGTCTGCAAATGTCCCAGGGGTCAGGCAGGTCTTTTATCGCGCAATCATTGGTCTGCCCACAGTGATGCAACACTGGGTGGCTCTCCGCATGACATGGGTCGCAAGCCTCCTGGCCATGATTCAAGCAGGAGACGTCGAATGGCATGTAGACGTAGAGCGTATGAGGGTATAGCAGGTCGTTAGAGCCTCAATAAAACAGAGTTGAAGTATGGTTTCGAGTCCTGGACCACTTAGCAGGTCGCTCACTATTGAGTCACAATAGAATCACTATTGAGTCACTATTAAGTCACTGATGGTCGACCGTGAGAAAAGACAACGACAATCAAGCTGATCAGATGCGGTAGATGCATGATGAGCCTGCAAAAGACGGATGCGACCATGGAGACAGCAGGCGCTCGGGAGCCAATGCAGACACTACAGCAAAGCCGCCTCATATAGCGATACCTTGTTGCTGCCTCAGACTGCATTTTCACTTCGACCTGACCATGCGGCCGCCCAGCAACCATCGACTCAGGCACTCTACGACTGGCAGGCCGTCGCCTATGCAGATCAAGAGCCGTTCATCTTGCAAGACGGTCCGCCTTTTGCAAATGGCCCGCTGCACATGGGTCACGCCCTCAATAAAACCTTGAAGGACATCATCAATCGACACAAGGTACTGCAACGACGGCGCGTGCTGTACCGTCCCGGCTGGGATTGTCATGGTCTTCCGATTGAGCTCAAGGCCTTGCAACAATCAACCGCTTCATCGCCTGGCCACGTACGTCAAGTGGCCCGTCAACTTGCTACCGACACAATCACCGTCCAGGCGCGCGGCTTTCAGCAGCTCGGTGTCATGGCCGACTATCGCAATCCCTACCGGACCTTTGACACCAGCTACGAGGTGGCGCAACTGCAAGTCTTTGCAGAGATGGTTGAACGCGGGCTCATTTTTCGTGCTGAAAAGCCTGTTTATTGGAGTCCAGTAAGCAAAACGGCGTTGGCCGAGGCCGAGCTCGAGTATAATGAGCATCATGTGTCGGAGGCATGCTACGTGGCCTTTCCGCTGACGGCCGAGTCGAATGCACGGTTAGGTACGACGCAGGCGAGGTTGCTCATTTGGACGACAACGCCATGGACAATGCCGGCGAACCGCGCCGTGGCCGTCAATCCGGCACTGACCTATACACTTTGCGGCGACTTGCTCGTTGCCTGCGATCGCGTCGAGGCGCTTTCTTTTCTCAGCGCAGCAAATGGGCAATATCAAGGCGCGTCGCTCGTTGGCCTGCAATATCATGACGTGCTGAGCAAGGATGTGCGGCCCGTGTTGGCGGCCGAGTACGTCTCGGCCGAGTCTGGAACTGGCCTTGTGCACACGGCGCCCGGCCATGGTCAAGACGACTATGCACTCTGTCGTCTACAACAGCCGCCAATCGCGCCCTTTTCGCCTGTTGATGACGCCGGTTGCTATACAGCTGCCGTTGGTATTGACTCGCTTGTTGGATTGCCTGTTCAAACAGCCGGCTCACGCGCTGTCCTCGCTCTACTGCAAAACGCAGGCGCCTTGATGGATACACACAAGTACAAGCACAAGTATCCCTACGACTGGCGCAGCAAGACGCCGATTTTGATGCGCGCGACGCCGCAATGGTTTGCCAATCTCGCGCCTATCCAAGGCCAAGCAGCTGATGCACTCGCACATGTAGCGATGACGCCTGAACTTGGCCGACAGCGGCTATTGTCCTTTCTCGCTGGACGCGATGAATGGTGCATTTCGCGACAACGCGCCTGGGGTGTGCCGATCCCAGCGCTCTATGCTGCAGATGGCGAGGTGCTCTTGACGAAAGCGTCCGTGTCGCATATTGTCGCACAGCTTGAAACGCGCGGCACAGATGCATGGTTTGACTCGCCTGCAGATGACGCGAGCTGGGTGCCGCTGGAGCAACGACACAAAACTTGGCGCCGAGGCACGGAAACGCTAGATGTCTGGTTTGACAGTGGATGCGCTTGGACGACGGGCCCTGCTGCCACGGCTGATGTCGTCGTCGAAGGCACCGACCAACACCGCGGCTGGTTCCAATCGCTCTTGTTGACGCGTATCGCTGCCGAAAACAAGCTGCCGTACAAGCACGTCCTGACACATGGCTTTGTACTTGATGACAAGGGTCGCAAAATGTCAAAGAGTCTTGGCAACGGCGTCGACCCGCTCGAGGTGATGTTTGGCCGTGCGGCGCAAGAACCGGAGCCCGTCCCTGCCATGAAGGACGCGCGACAACGGCGCAAGTTGATTAGGTTGGCAGAAGAAGCAGCCAAAGAGGTTAAACCGCTTGGTGTCGATACGCTCCGGCTCTGGGTGGCCTCCTCGGATTACACGTCGGATGTGCACGTCTCGCCGGCTATCCTTGGCCATGTCGCCGAGTCTCTGCGCAAGATTCGCAGCACAACGCGCTTCTTGCTTGGCAATTTGCATGACTTTACACCGGATAAAGACGATATGCCTCTGCAGCCGATTGACAAGTATGCTGTCTTTCTCTCGCAGCAATTCCGTCAAGCGGCCGAAGAGCACTATGCACGGTATGCCTTTAGCAAGATTGTCTCGCTCGTCAATCACTACACGAATGCGACCCTCTCAAGCTTTTACTTTGACGTACTCAAGGATCGGCTGTATGCCGACGGCAAGACGTCTCGGTCGCGTCAATCTGCGCAGGCGGCATTGACTGTTATTTTGCAAGACTATTTGAGCGTCATGGCGCCTATTTGTCCTAGCTTGGTGGAAGAAGCCTGGCCTCATTTGCCGTCTTGTCTACAAACGGGCGAGCATATTTATGCTGCTGGATGGTCTGCTGGTAGTGCAACGGCTTCATTGAGCACGGCCGAGCAAGACAGCTGGCGCATGCGCATGCAGCTGCGGTCAGGTATCAACAAGATGCTGGAAAAGGCGCGGGCAAGCAAACAGATTCGGTCAAGTTTGCAGGCGGATGTGCACATCACAGTGAAGGCTGGCCATGTCTATAATGATCTCAAGGAGCTGGATCTGGCGCCGTTCTTGCTCGTCTCTCGCGTCACACTTGGGCATGCCATTGAGGCAGCCGAGATGTTTGTGCAGGAGGAGCTTGTACTCGATGGCGAGACTATCTCTGTGGCTGTCTCTTCTGCGTCTCTTGCCAAGTGTCCTCGCTGCTGGATTCACCAAGCTGAGCAAGCAGACACGCTCTGTAGTCGATGCGCTGCGTTGGTCTAGTCGGTCTAGTCGGTCTAGTCAGTCGAGTCTCTAGTCAGTCTGCTGCAGTAGAAAGAGAGCCATCTAAAGATAAGATTAGTGCCCTAACTCTGGGCGTGGCCAAAAAAGAAACAATCAGAAGGAATTCAGCTGGGCAGCTTGGCAAGGAGGAAAGGGGCCAAAACACCAGCGAAAGAAGAAAGAACAAACAAGACGCGCCACCGTAACACAAGCACAAGCACAGTGACAGAGACCCCATTCAGCTCAATACACTCGTTATGTTCACTACAACTGCCATTCTTGCCGCATTCACCGCTGCCGTGTCTGCTCTCAGCGTCACCTCGCCTTCCCTCGGACAGTCCATCCCACAGTCCGCTGATCTCGCCGTCACCTGGGCAACCGTCTCCTCAGACCAGCAGTCCTTCAACATCCAGCTCGCCATCGCCACCGACTCGGGTAACGCACGCACCTTGACCACCAATGTGTCTCCCTCAACCAATGGCTTCTCGACACCGGCATCGGCATTCAGCCCGGGCAACTACACCATCAACCTCGTCGGCAACTCGCAGACCTCGTCTGGTGTCCTCGCTCAGTCTGGCTGGTTCTTGATTACTGCCGCCCAAGTCTCGTCGTCTTCTGCACGCGCTTCCACTGGTGCTGCAGGCGGTGCTACCTCGGGTGCTGCCACCGGTATGTCTTCCATGGATGCTGCTACAAGCGGTGCCGCAAGCAGTGCCACGGGCGGTGCCTCGGGCGCTTCCATGACGGCATCCGGTGCTGGCAACAGCGCTAGCCGCTCTGCCGTCTCGCTTGGCTCTGGTACGTCTCTATCACGCGTCGCATGCACTGCTTTGCAGCCGCTCATCATCTCAAATATAAGCAAGCTAACAAGCTAGGTACCGTCTCTGGCTCGACCCTCGGTGCTTCTGCCGCTTCCTCGGCCGCCTCGCGCGCTTCGACCGCCGCTGGATCCGCCACGTCGCGTGCCGCCGCTGCTGCTGTCACTGCCGTCGTCGGTACCCTCGGCTCGCTCGTTGCCGGTGTCGTTGCGCTTGCCCTCTAAGCTCTTAGTTTGCTTCTTTTGTCAGGTTATCACGACAAGAGAGACTCGGTGCATCCTTATAGACTAGCTCATGCGTTACTCATTGTTCTTCTGTTTCTACGTGTCTCTCTCGTGACTAATCTATAATGACTCCTTGACGCGCCAGATGCGCACCGTGCCATCATCACTCGCACTCGCCCATTCCGCCAAGGCACCCGGTCGCCAAGCCAAGCTGCCGACACACCCTGCATGGCCCTCGAGCTTTTCCAGCAAGGTTGCCGTTCGCCGATGCCAGATGTACACGGCACCTTCCTCGCTGCCTGAAAGCACAAACTGCTCATCGACACCGCCATAGCAACTGCGCACGACAAATTGACTTTGTTTTGGGCCTGGCTGCAACGTGCTGAAGACGTTCAAATCCGGCAAGCTCAACTCTTGAAGGCGCGTCGGCTGTTGCGCAAGGGCTCGGCGATCTCCTTCGGTCGACGTGGCAGCTGGTTCGCGCGGGCGACAGTGAATCAGCAGTCGTTGGCCATCTTGGCTGACTGACAGACTTGTCAAATCATCGCGCAGCTGGACCGACTTGATCAACTTGTAGTCTGAGAGCGCATACAGACTGACTGTTCCAGCCGTATCAATCGCCGCAAAAGCACTGCCATCTGGTAAGCACTTGAGATCGTAGATGCGGCCTGTTTGCCAGGTATGCAGCGTATGGCCCGATGCCGAAATCAAGCAGACCTTCTTGTCGAGACCGCCAGACAGAAAGTCGCCTTCACGCCCAGGGACAAAGACGGCAGCACTCGGTGGTTCCTTGTGTAAATGGCCAATCTGATTGAGTAACAACCCCGTGCGGACATCCCAGAGAAAGAGGGTATTCTCCTGACTGCACGCCAGCAAGAGCTCTTCATCTGCCGAAAACGCAAGATGCGAGACGGCCTTGTTGGCGCCTGTGCCATGTGTCGAGGCACGACATTGCAAACGATGCTTCACCTGCCATGTCGCCGTTTGATAGAGAATGATTTCGCCATCGCGAGCGGCACTCGCCAACAAGGCGCCAGAAGGTGAATACGCCACATGCCACACCTCGTCTTGATGACCGCGCAAGGTCGTCAGCGTTTCGAGAGGAAATTGTGATCGATCGCACTGGTGATCAGCCGAAAGGAGCGAAACAGACTGCGCGCCTGTATGGTACAGACATGTCCGCGCCTGTGTTTGCCGCGCATCATCGAGAATCGTCTCAAGTCGGTGTTCAGGCATCATACTGCTGGGCGCAATCAAACGCGAGACCTTGCGCAAGAGTTCAGCGCGCGAGCCGCCGCTGCTGCCGGACCACGCCGCACGTTCCTGTAAATCGTCCGGCGCCGTCATGAGCAAGGATGAAAGCCAATGTAAGCGCGCCATGTTGTGTTTGAGCGGTGTCAGCTTGAGTCGCAACGTCTTGAGAGCGTCTGATGTGGCGCGTTGCTCGAGTTGCTCAAGGTATTTCTGCTCATAGACCAGGAAGAGGACCGTCTTTTCGTCTTGAGGGTCGCTGAGCTGGAGCTGGCCAAGTGCCTCAAGCGCCTCTTCCCATGCACCTGCCAGCATCGCCTGTCGAAAGCTAGAGACGACGGCACTCTCGACGCGCACGCCAGAAGCTTCACTCAATGCCGTCATGGCCGTCAGATAGCCCATATCGCCAAGCGCTTGAATCATGAGTCGCGTCATTTCTTCATTTGCGACCGTCTCTTTCCCATAGCCATTGTCATGGCGAGGACTGCTGCCCTCCGTGCGACTGCTGTCTGCGCAGCTGTGTCCATTGCCGTTCACATGACCATTCTGCCCACCCTGCTTCATTGCGTCTGCGCCGCGCGGTCGCTTGCCGGGTGAAGAAGGCGCAGCGTCAAAGGAGAGGGTGCGCTTGAGCGTCGATGCTGGGTGCGCCGCCAGACTTGGAGCGCTGTTGTAGCAAGCGTGCGTGGTTGATTGGGTCGGGTGTCTAGAGTCTGGAGTGGTCGTCTTTCCTATGGAATCTGAGGATGTGCCCAACTCGTCAAGACCGTCAAGGAAAGCTTTCCTTGAATGCGGAATGGAACTTTGTCTATCTCTCCATCTATCATGCTGCTAGAACTGCTCAATCTTCCGGCGACTCTGCTGCTTGCGGGCATTCGCATTCAGCACAGCCTTGCGCAGACGCAGCGAAGACGGCGTCACCTCAATCTTCTCGTCATCGCCGACAAACGCCAGCACCTCCTCCAACGAGAAGCGACGCGGCGCCTTCAAGGTCGTAAATTCATCCTTGTTGACCGAACGCATATTGGTCAGCGCCTTGGCCTTGGTCGGATTGATTTCAAGACTCTCGGCCTTGGAATGCTCACCAACAATCATGCCTTCATAGACAAGCTCGCGTGGGCCGACAAACAAGACGCCACGCGGCTCAAGTGCTTCAAGCGCAAACGTAGTGCAAGGCCCGGTACTCGTGCTGATCAAGCTGCCCTTTCTCGCCGTGCTGATAGGACCTTTGTAAGGTTCATAGCCGACAAAGCTGCTATTGAGAATGCCTTGACCATGCGTGTCCGTTTTGAACTCGCCAGCAACGTACGACATGAGACCGCGGGATGGAATGTGCATCGTGATGCGCATGCGACCTTCGTCGCCATCCGTCATCGATTGCAGCTCGCCTTTGCGTTTCGTCAGCTTATCCATGACGGTGCCGACATCGCCGTGCGTGACATCAATGACGGCTTCTTCGATGGGCTCATGCACCTTGCCGTCCATCGTCTTGAGCACGGCACGCGGCGGCGAGATGCTCATCTCATAACCCTCTCGACGCATCGTCTCAATCAAAATACCAAGATGCAGCACGCCACGGCCACAGACTTCAATCTGCTCACCCATCGGCGTGACTTGTAGCGCGATGTTTGTGCGTGCTTCAGCCAGCAAACGTGAAGCGAGCATGGCCGAGGTTAATTGTGAACCTTCTTGTCCCTGCAGTGGCGAATCGTTGGCAGAGAAAAACATGCTGACAGTCGGTGGATCAAGCGGCGTGACGGGGATGGCAGCGGAGACGGTTGGGTCGCAAAAAGTATTGTTGACAGAGCCCTTGACGACGCCAGCAAGACCGATGATGTCGCCGGCTCCTGCAGCATCCATCATGTGATTGGCAAGACCGATGCGAGAATACACTTTGGTCACCTTGGCTTCCTCGACCGTCTTGCCATCTGGCGACAGCGCCTTGATCTTTTGGCCGACACTAACGGAGCCGGTATAAATTTTGCCAATATAGCATGCGCCGAGATAAGGGTCCGACTCGAGCTGTGTGACGAGCATTGAAAAGGGCGCTTCAGGGTCGACCTGTGGCGGCGGCGTATGCTCGACAATCGCCTCAAACAAGCTCGTCATGTTGCCATCTGTGGGTACCTGCCATTCGCCACCGGTATAAGGCAAGGCCCAGCCCGCTTTGGCACTCGTCAGCAGCATCGGGTAGTCCATCTGTTCATCTGTGGCACCGAGCATGGCAAAGAGATCAAGCAAATCAGAATCCACCTGCTCTGGCCGTGCTGTCGGTCGATCCGCCTTGTTGAGGACGACGATCGGCTTGAGGCCTCGCTCGAGCGCCTTGCGCAGGACAAACCGCGTCTGTGTCATGGGCCCTTCTTGCGCATCGACAACGACAGCCACTGCATCTACCAGCCCCAGCACACGCTCCACCTCGCCGCCAAAGTCTGCGTGACCGGGCGTATCGACAATATTGATGCGATAGTCCTTGTAACGAATCGATGTGCATTTACTCAAGATGGTGATGCCGCGTTCGCGCTCAAGTGCATTCGAGTCCATGACCCTGAGATCATTATTGGCCGCATCCAACGTACCCGACTGTCTCAGCAGCTGATCCACGAGCGTCGTTTTGCCATGGTCGACATGGGCAATGATGGCAATATTGCGGATCCGTGACGGCGGCAAGATTGTGCTTGCATACCGTCTCGCTACCCAATCACTTCGTAGTGCATAAGAACTTGGTAGCCGTATTGTCCATCTACTAGCTAAAAGGCGGCCGCAGCTGCAGCCTGTCCACATGCGTCGCAAGTTTTTTTTAGGCGATCGCCAAGTCAAGTTGGGCGACGACATCTTACCTAGGGAACTTTGTACCTGGAAGACACCAGCTATCATCAAGCCTAGCTTAGCAAGCGCAGCGATAGGCATGCATGTGGCGACCACGAACAAGCTTCCCGAAGCAGGTGCAGACCTCCTGGTACCCAGGACACATGCATGCTGCCTTGCGTCAGATTCAACAGCTGCTGAATACGACTGACTTGCTCGTCGAGGTGCGCGATGCCCGCATCCCCTTGTCGTCGCGTAACCCGCTCTTTGCGCCGTTGCTGGCTCAAAAGCCGCGTGTCGTCGTCTACAACAAGCTTGATCTCTCGCAGCTTGATACGTCTATTGTACGCGGCTGGGAGTCGCCGCATCCAGTCTTGTTTCAAGACTCCAAGAACCCTGCCAGCGTTGCGCGTCTCTTGCGTGCACTCAAGACGCTCGCAGGGAGTCAAGCGGCACTTTCCGTGCAAGGTGCCCGTGTCTTGGTCATTGGCATGCCGAATGTCGGCAAGTCGACGCTGCTCAATGCGTTGCGGCACCTGACGCTGAAGCGCGGCAAGGCGGCCAAGACGGGTGGCCAGCCAGGCATCACACGGTCGACCAATAGTCTGTTTACGCTCTTTCCAGCAGTCGATCAGCAGCCGGCAACCTATCTCATTGATACACCTGGCATCATGATTCCCTTTGTGCCAGACTCGGAGACGATGCTCAAGTTGTGTCTTGTCAATAGCGTCAAGGACAGTATTGTCGATGCCATTGTTCTAGCCGATTACCTGCTCTATCTGCTGAATCTCAAGGAGGAAGAGACTTATACAGTCTTGTACAAAACTGAACGCACCAACGAGGTGGATGCGCTTTTGCAAGCGGTCGCCAAAGCCCGCGGCAAGTTCAAAAAGGGCGGCAGCATCGACGAAGATGCCTGCGCCAACCTGGTATTGCAAGACTATCGCGCTGGCAAGCTTGGACGCTTCAGTCTCGATGAAATTTACTCCGACGCTCTGCAAGATCGAATTGACAAGGAAGGCACGATACTGAGCAAGAGTCAAGCCAGACGCGGTGTGTCAGTCAAGGACACCGCGGAAGATTGACCCATGTCGTTGGTCCAACGGAATGTGTCATGTTCTACATGTACCTAATGCGCCTATCAATCATCATATGCCTCGCCAATCGTAATCATCAAATATCTCGTCATCTCGTCTCGGTTACGCATGTAACCATGAAGCATCGCTGCTTAGGCAGTGCTGGCCGCCTCGGGTTCAGCTTGACGACGCCCGCGTCGTGAGTTTTGCTTTGCCAAACGTTCCTTGCTGCGAACGTATTGTGCATTCGTGTGCTTGAAGAGTGAGCCATGGTAGTCGCTGACACTCAAGCGTCGGCCGACGTGGGTATCTTCGCCTTCCGTGTGACTTGTGGTGGGTGAAAGTTCGGTTGAAGCGTTGCTCGAGGCGTTTGAAAGACGGGGCAATGCCTCATCCTTGTCGGCTTGTTGAGCGAGGAGACTCTCTGCGCGCTGGGTGGCGGCTTGCTCGTATTGTTGTGCGGTCGACATGGCTCTGTGTCTATGTAGAGGAAGATGGTTTCAGTCAGGGGACTATTGGCGACAGGGCATGTTATCTATACATCTACCGACGCTGCTCGTATTCTGCTTGTGACCGAGCTCGTCTCTACCCTAGACTCTTGTGACCGCGTTGCTTACGTACAATTTCATCTCGTCTCCCAGTGGCTCTTGTGCCCTGGTCCACTTGGGCTGGCTCTTGGGCAGTTGGAGGGTTTGTGCGTGCGGGTCTCTGCCGGTCTCCCTTTCCCAGATTCGATTTTCTGCTGTCACCCTCGCCTGCGCCTCCCGAAAAAGGAAAAGAAGGGACAGTGACGCACAAATGACGCACCAGACGCAACGGCACATCGTGTAAGTAGTATGGTGTTACTCACAGAGTCATGACAGCAAGTTGTCAGCATCAAGCGTGGCCCCACCAGACGATTCTGGCTGCAAGCGTGCACATTCAGTGCGCGCAACTTGTCAACCACCAAGATCTGCAGACTCGACGCAAAGACGTGAAGGATGAGTCATGGCAAGCACACGTTGACTGCATGCCTCATTGACACATAGAACTGCTTGCGATCAGCACACGGTTGTTCAAAGAGCTAGAGATGACCAGCTGTTGGCTGACGTTCAATGATGAATGTTCACGGCCCGAGCGCCTCGGACAGTTTCGCACGCTTCGCAGAATCTGGCTGGGGCCTCAACAGTAGCAAGCAGCGGCTTGTCAAGCGTCTCAGGCTAGGGCTACAACTCTTGAACTGACAAGTCGAGAAATGGAGCTGTGCGGCTAACTTATCGGGGGTTCCGTCATAGCAACAATGCTCGCCTCCAGCTTTTGTAGCAGGTTCTGCTTCTTCTGCGATTCCTCGAGTCTCGACTCTCGATAAACACTCCTGCTCGAGCTTGCATGTCTCTCAAAGCTTGAGAGTCGAGACGCGTTTCGAGTCGAAACCCTATAATTTCCAAATTCTCGGGCACACCCACATCTTGTTGTACATTGTACAGTTGCAAGTCTGACCTGGAAGAGCGGTCAGAACTCTGACATTGGGTGAAGGACAACTGTATTGCCAATCAACATTCTATACTCATACTATAGGAGACCCCGCCACGTCAGAGAACCTTTCTATGGGGCCGCAGTGACAACCACCGTGTTCGTCGTCTCCTGAGCGCCGACACATCGGCACACAGATGCAAAGCGAACACGTGTAGAACCCTGGCAAGCCGACGCGTAGGTTGGCAGAGCAGGGGTACCGGTCGTAGTGCTGGCCGTCACGCCCGGGGTCACAAAGACAGTCACACTTGCCAAGAAGGTGGAGCAGTCTGCCAAGCGCGAGGCGACATTCTGGCTCTGGACGTTGCTGCCAAACACACCACGCTTGCAGTTGTCGGCGTTACAGCCGGAGCCAAACGATGAGGGGGCGGCAGCCGAGGTGGTCGCGCTAACGGTGGTGGTGCCACGGGTCACACCACGGCACGAGCAGGCACTGAGGTAGCGAGAGACGGTGTTGCCGCAAGCGTTCCTGATGGAAGCAGCCGTCAACGAGCCAACAGCGGCCGGGGTGATGGTCGACACGGTTCCGCTGACAGTCGTCACGGTGACGAGCGCCTGGCTAGCGACAAAGGCACGGCATTCTTCACCGGCCACAACGGCGCCAGGGTTCACTCCGCCGAGGGCAGCACGGGCACAGTTGTCAGAGCTGCAGCCTGGGTTGAGGGTGGTTGCTACGGCGGCGGGCTGTGTTGTCGTTTGCGCGACAGCAACGGCCGAGACGAGAGAAAGTGAAGAGAGAAGAAGAGTAGTGAACTGCATGTTTGATGTGGATGACCTCCTCATGAAGGGCGGACTGTCCTTCTTATAAGCTTTGCCTTGGCCTTGGCCAGATCCTAGGCTGCTTCAAGCTGCTTCAGCTCGGATGTCTTCAGCTGCATGCGCATGACGCGCCTATCGTGATCAGCCACCCTTGTTGCCGGAACTGACAAGCCCCGAGCTCACACATGCTATGAGTCTGTGACACTGTGGAAATGCCTCGACGCCGCCAAACCTGACGGCGTTGCTGCATGAGATGATGAGAGTGGGAGTCTGAGGAAAACTCAATCAGGTACGGCAGCACTGCAGCAGGGCTGTAGGCTGTAGCTAGTGTAGCGTTGTGGTTGGTCTCCACAAAGATTCGCTTGCTGAATTGCTACGACTTGTCCATTCAAAGCCAACTTTAAGTTCTGACACGGGATAGCTGCATGATCCCGTCCAACGGCCAACGTCGCTCACGACCAACCGTTGCAAGCATTCAGCACAAAGCTGTGAACCTAGCGGCGCAGTCACGTGCACTATAGCATTGTTGAGCCGCGTTCGTGAGATCGTCCCTTGTACATGTCATGCCGAACGGCCGGATCTCTGCGTGAGCGGCTTGACTGGTTGCCCGGTCGGGGGCCGGCAGTCTATGTCGTACGCCATAGTCCATCAGAATCGAGTTGATCGAAAGACTCAGCCTGCAAAGACTCGGTCCCGAACACTCGCCGTACGCGTGGCAATGCAATTGTGCGCACACTTGTCCTGACGACTCCCAAAATCTATGTTTCTATGATGGTCTTCTTGTCAATACTTCAGCATGCTGAACGAGCTAAAGTAGCTGGACAGGCAGAATACGAGCAGCCTTCGTATAGCCTCCATTTTGCCTGCCGTGGCCGCGGGCGAGGAAGTTTGTGAAGCCTTATGAAAAAGCAGTAGCGTCCAGGATCGTGAACGCATCGCCTGATAGATTGGTTGTAGACACTGGCCTGCAGCTCTTGTGAACTGTGAATGATACAGCATGCTGAGATAGCACAGCTGAACAGGCAGGAACACGAGCAGCCTTCGTACAGCCATCGTTTTGTCTGCCGTGGCCGATGGCGGAATTCGTAAACCATATGAAATACCAGTAGCTACCAGGAGCACAAGAAAGCAGTCATTGTCGCTGTTACCTCATCGACTAGCTTGCAGACCTAGCTCATCTTGAGTCTATGGAGACAATGCATGAGAAAGTGGAAAAGAGAGCAGGGGCAAAACGGCGCGCAAGACAAAAATGAGCGCACCGGGATTCGAACCCAGGTCTAACGCTTGGAAGGCGTCCGTCCTAACCAACTAGACTATACGCCCAGTTTCGAAACGCCAATCTTTTATAAATAATGATCCCGAATTGACATTTTCTCGAATTTTGGGGTTAGGGTTGGACTTCTCTCAAGAAGGCGCCTGGTGAACGTGCTATTGCTACTGCTACTGCTAAAGCCAAAAACAAAATTCCTCAAAACCAACCTGAAAATGCTTATTCCCTGTCCCCTTCCCGTCTCACGTGTCTTCATCCATGTCTGCTTCACCAAATAGAGGAAACTCGCCGTCAATGCTTTCCGAGCTCTGGCCATGCAGTTGATAGGCTGGGTCGCCAAAAAGCCCCTCGTGCACGTCTGGCTGCAAAGGGGGTTGGAGCAAAGGCGACTGTTGCAAGGGCAAAGTACTTGCATTGGGCGAGACATAGGACGAGGCGCCATAATGCTGCTGAAGCCGAAGTTGCTGCTCAACCATCTGCTGATGATGCATCTGTGCTTGATGTTGATGATGATGATGATGTTGTTGTTGTTGCAGATGATGCTGAGCAGCAAGAGACCGCAATTCACCACTACTGCCGGCAGCACTCGGCGAGCCATACGCCGAGCGTACCGGCCCACCCGTCCTCCCTGACGCACCTGCAATCGGCAACCCCGGACTTCCTTGATGACTCTGGGCATAGGGATCACTATGCCTTGAGCCACTGTAAGAGCGCGACATTTGTTGTGCTGCGAATTGCTTTTGCACTTGATGCTGAAGGGTATAGCCGAGCGGCGAGCCAGACATGGCCATGGGCGCTGAGGGGTTCGAAACACCACTGCCACGTCGAGAGGGAACGAGGTAAGGTTGTGGCGAGTGACGCGGTTGCGGACTACCGAGAATACGTCGTTGCGCCGAAGAGGAAGGCGGCGGCACGGATGGTCCTAAGCCGCCACTCCCTGTGATGGGTGAGCCGGCGGCACTGCGTGTCGGCGGTGGGTACATGGTTGTATTCGGAAGTTGCGGGCTGGTGGCGATGCCGGCATAGGTGCCTGTACTCGTGCCAGGTCCATTGCCGAATCCGTATTGAACAAAGGGTCCCGTCGGTGGTGGATGCTGCTGTTGCTGATGAGCTTGCCGATGTGCACGAACGAGCGCCGAGTCATGATAAGGCAGGGCTTGCGCTTGCTGAAGTGGTGAAAAAAGACCTTGTTCTTGTGCATAGCCAAAGACGGGCGGCGAGGATTGAAACGGCGGTGAATTGAAGGGCGAGGGCGAGCTTTGATAGTCGTCTGCCAAGACTTGCGGTGAAGATTCAGGCACATGAGATTGTTGTGAATGGAGTCGACCCATCATGTTGGGATAGCTGCCGGTCGCCGGCGGCTGCAAGAATCCTTCAGAAGGCGGTGGTTGTCGCCGTTCTTGCTCCTTGCCCGGAATCGGCACTGCCATGGCCATCGTCGGTCTCGTCAAGACGGGCGATGTCTCCTCCGCCACCGCCTCTTCCCAAGCATCTGAAATGGGACTGATGTTGCCCGGTGGCGAGGGCGTTCGATAATCTGCCGGCACGAGCAACGATTTGCGATCCGGCAAGGCACCGGTACTGCCTGACCGCACCTGTTTCCGAAGCATCTCGACATCGAGCGACTGCACCAGCGGCGAGCCTTCTGGCCGTTTACCAGGTCCACGCACTTTGAAAGAGGACGCCGATGTATATCGACACTCCCATTCTGTCAATCCGCCTGCTGCACAGGGCCCACAAGGTCGATTCAGGTCACAGCCACGCGCTGTGCGAATACATCTGCTGCAGCGTTGAATTTCTGTCGCCGTGCGCTCTTTGCCCAGCGATGTAGAGAGGTAGTGGACTTTGGGCGTTGCCGGCTGTCTTTTGCGTGGCACAGATCGAAAAGTCGCGTCTTCAGGTAGATAGATGCATTCTTCAGCGGTCAATCCGGCAAGAGCACATCGCTCGCATGGATTGCCGCGAGAGCAGCCCTTCTTCTTTTGTTTGCACCGGACGCATCGTTTGACGGGCTCCATTGTGGGTGATGTGAGGCAGTTTAGGCGGTATTGCTGAGTCTAGAAGAAGACTCTACCTCCTGGCTTCTGCTTGAGATCTTTCTCTGCTTCTATGAATGGATTTGGACGTGTCAGAATGTGTTGTTGTGCAGGAGGGGTCAATGCGGTGATGTCGCTGTCGTTGTGGTTGTCGTTGTCCGTCTCAATTGCGGAGACACAACGACGACTCCGATGACCACTACTTGTAGAGCAAGAGCTAGAGCTAGAGCGAGCCAAAGCTAGAGTGAGCGCAAGCTAGAGCATTCACTACATACATCGCTATCCATGACCTGGCGCACTGCACTCAGAATCCAAACTCATAATCAAAAGACCCTTGCAAACGTCGCGCTTCAGGTCTCGCCGGTCGCTTCGGCATCTGCATCTGCATGCTTTTCTGCATAGCAGGGCTCGCAGGCAGCAACGGGCTCAAACACCGCTGAACCTCCTGCTCCTGCAGCGCCAGCTTGCCGAAGGCTTCTTCTTGTCCACAACAAGCAAACGCCAAGTCTTCTTCCTCTTCGTCTGCGCGAAACTGCAACTTGCGTGCAAACCTGCCCAGTACGCTACTACGTCCATCCGTCAAGCTCGCAAGCGACTGCAATGAAAACGTACGCGTGTGACGGCGTGGTTTCGTTGGCGTGGTGTGAAGCTGCAAAGCAGCACCAAAGCTTGAGCGTGCACGTAAATCGTCCATGGGTGAGCCAGGGGTCGATGCGCCTGATGCTGTTGAAAAGGACCAATCGGAATCGCAGAGCGAGCCTGGCGAGCCCGGTACTGTCGATTGGGCTGTAGGACGTGTGGATGCATCCCACGAAGACGAAAGACTGCTGCTGCTGCGGCTGCTGTGTGTCGCGTACTGCAATTCAGGCATCTCGCGCACAGGCGCCATGAGGAACGTGTGTGTCGAGGGCGTGCGTCTGCGAGGTGATTTCGGTGGCGGTGTCAGCGAGAGTGGCACCGACTGTGTTTGCTCGTGCGTTTGCTGCTGTGGCGCCCAGAAGGCAACATCGTGACTCGAGATGGCGAGGGCGACGACATCCGATAGGTCGCGGCCGCGTCCAAACGTCTTGACGGCGGCGCGGAGCGTATGCGACACATGAAAGCGGTTTGCCGGGTAATCCACTGGCACGCGAATAGAAAACTTGGCTTGAAAGGTTGTTGCGCCCTGGCTAGCATTGCTGTTGCTAGTGCAAATCACTTCAAAGTCGTCGGGTCTGACTAGCAGTGACTTGTGAAAGATGCTTTTCGCGCGCGTGCCTTGGATGGTTGCATCCAGTGAGAGCACAACCCGGTGTGATGGCTCGGGTCTTTGCTGTAAGCTGAGGATGCCGGTGAGTTTGTCGCCAACCAGGGCGGTCGCATCGTCGCAGAGCAACTGAATCGATTTCGCAGGAAACACACAGGCGACCATGGTCGTTGATGGAACGTCGAAAGCTGAAGAATGGAGAGGGTCGAGGATGTGTCTCGGTGTCAAAGAAGGTCAAAGAGCAAGTTCAAAGAAGCCGCTGCAATGGGTTGATGAAGGAAAGTGGGTGCCTAGGCTCAGGCGACGGGACGATCGTGTCAGGGCACACGTCCAAGGAAGAAGCAAGTGCTGCTCGCGGGTGACGAGGAGGGGAAAGAATGTGTTGGTCTCGGATAGAAGGTTAAGTATGGGAAAGGGCATCTATATACCAGAGTATAAGGTATCCCTGCGAGAGACATTCTTGGAATCAAAAGATCGGGATAAGTATCGTGCCCCGGCGGCTGCCCATTGCAATCTACACTGCGGATGCTATAGCGTCCAATGCAGCTCAATTTGACGGGTTGAGTCTGCTTGCGTCAGCATGCTCAATATGCTCTATCTCAGCTGTTCCTAAGTTGACAAGTTGTTGCCAAAGTGGAAGTATCGTCCTGCTTGTCCTGCTTGTCCCCTTTTCCGAGTTTGGCCTGGGTGGTGGGATCTTTGCAGTTTGTGATGAGTCATTAATCAGTCGAATTCTGCCTATTTTCGTCTATCTATGACCTAGGTAACTATTCGATTCGAGCTATCTAGCTATACTTATAGTTGGTGAGCTAGCTGTCTATGCCTACTTAGTGTCCATGATTCTATCGAGAGGTCTATAGCTATAGCTACTTGGGCCAATCTAGCATCGCTAGGCTCTGAAATGGCCATGCATATGACCCGGCGATCCTTAACTAGCGCTGCACCCCGACCGTTGGACGGCCCCGACTCTTAAATTGCGCTTCATCTTGCAGATTCTTCCAAGGTTGCAATTGCGACACTAACAATGTCAGACATGCAGAGTGTTCCCACTTCTCAGTGCATGTGGGCAGTGGGCACCGGGCAGGCGGACTCAAGGAAATGAGCAGATGCATCTGATCCATACCAGCATAGGCAAGAGAGTCTTGAAGAGACTGCCAAGAGTATCAACGCCGTCAAGCACATGTGCACAATCATGACGACAGCCGCAGATGGCTTGTCACTTGTGGAAGTTGTGCATCGACCAGCGCTAGCTATTGCTACAGGCTCAATATGGACGCACAGGCACAGCAGCTGCACCAGATTAGATTGCTTCATGCGTTCCCACTCCAGAGATCATATAGGCGATACAATAGAGATGCTCTTTAAGGCTTCCTTCGCGTGTCTACCCGCATCACGATTCACGATCGTTGATCGTGTTCAAATTCCATCAAGTCGGAGACTATGGCTATAGCTAGCTTCATGGAGCTTACTGTGCAGAGGTCTTGATCAAGGCACCCATTCTAGCTAGACCCACGCCTCTATCCAAAGTAGATAGCCTTGACCATCTATGAGAACACTGGTCATATTATCTCATAAATCGATAAATATGACTGCTTGATTTCATCTCAACCGCGACGACGCGCTTCAACAGCCAGACTAGCTAGGCAAAGACGAGGTGGTCAAACAAAACAGATGCGCATCAAGGGCCTATAGAAGAGACTGCATGTCAGAGGGCGTCAAGAGTCTCAGAGAACGTTTTGAAAGCGCGGGCCGGCCGCCGCTGCCAGAGGCCCTTGGACAGGGTCAGGCGGCCGCACCTTTGCCCGCTGCTTCAAGTACGAGCACAAGCACAGCTACTGCTGCGGCAAGTAAGCGACTGAGCGTCAAGCCGGCCTTGCCCAGTAAGCCTCATCTCAAGCCGTTAGAGGTCGCCGTCGTTCCTGCTGCCGAACCCCATGGCCCCAGTACAACACAGCGCACCGATAAACCAATACTGCCAAGAAAACCAAGGCGCGCATCGAGCACATCAGATCCGTTCTGCAGTCCAGTCGCATCGCCTGCTCTTGAACAGCATGCAGCACCGATGGATATGCCGGCCCCGGCGCCACGCTTGCGCGAGAGCCGCTTGTTTGATTCACTGACGGTCCCCTGCACAGACAGTCCGCAACGCGTCGCAAGTCTTTCGAAACCACCGCCGCCGCCATCGCCGCGCTTCAAATCACCTAGGCCGATGCTTGTTGAGCCACGACCGCCGCCGACCTTTTCAGGTGTTGACTTATTCGGCGACGATGCATCAGCGACCAGTCTTCACAGTCTCTCTGTCAGTGACGAGGACCAGGACGAGCCGAGATTATCACGCTCAACAGGCGCTAGGAATGCACCACCGCCGCCCATGGCACGGTCCAAGACGCCGATTCGATCACGACCCAGTTCACGGAGTCGGTCGCGTGCGCCCATGCTGCCGCCCAATAGACCCACCACCTCAAGCTCGCCCATCCCCTCGCGCTCATCGAGCCCTGTACATTCACATCAGGAAGACATCCTACCGCCAGCGCGACCACTCTTGCCAACGCGACCAGCGGCCATGTTGCCGCCCGTCCTGCCCAGTCGCGACCAAATTGCGGCATCCAGGCCGCACTTACCGGATCGCAACGCCATCGTGCGTCAGTCGCTGCAGATTGAACGTCCCCGACCGCGCGATGTGCGTGCCAGTCTCGATGTGCCGCGTACGCGTGTGCCAAGTCATGGCGGTCTCGACGCCGATAGCGAAGAAGACGAAAGTAGTCCTGCCGAGAATGCACGCTCCCTCGATCAACCCGACAACTCGACAGCAAATCGAAAACCGCCGCACTTCAAGGGGAAAGCCTGGGAGATTGCGACAGGTAAAGAAGTGAGACGGACGGCAGTGGCTGGCGATTGGCTCGTGGTGGCGCATAGCGAACGGCTCAAGGTCTTTCATCTCTTAACGCAAGAGGTGCTTTGGCAAATACCGGTGCCCGATACGCGTGTCACGGCCATGGACTTCCGAACCGTGGGTGCACGCAATCTGGCTGATACGGGTCGCTTTCTCTGGGTCGGCTTCAAGGATGGATCGCTACACGAGTATGATCTCAAGCACCGCGTCTGTATTGAACGCATCCACCGCGCGCATACCTCTGCCATTGTTTCTATTTTGAGAGACGGGCATACCATGTGGACGCTCGACGAAGGCGGCAACCTACACATCTGGCCGCCGGCCGTGTCACTTAAAAACAGGCCAAGCTGCACCAGTATACGCACGGTGCCCGGTATCCAAGCCGCCCTGGCGGTGGAAGGCAGACTCTGGATTGGCAGCGGTCGTGCCGTCCATGTCTTCCAAGCAACAGGTCAAGCGCTGACACCGGAACGCGGCGTCGAGCCTTCTCGTGTCACGGGTCTCATCACTTCAGCCATTCATCTACGACATGATCCCGACAAGGTCTACTTTAGCCATGACGATGGCAAAATTTCCGTCTACAGCACCGATCGACCGCGTTGCATCGATGTCCTCAGTATCTCACACTACAACATCTCTGCCTTGCTCTCTGTCGGCGACTACCTCTGGACAGCCTTCAAAACGGGCAAGGTCTTTGTCTATGACGTGCACAGCAAACCTTGGCGCGTCATGAAGGAATGGCCGGCCCATAAATCACCCATCACCGAACTCTGCATCGACCGCGGCGGACTCTGGAAGGAAAAAAGACTTGGTGTCTGTTCTGTCTCAGCAGAAGGCGTCGTCAAGGTCTGGGATGGCTTGCTCATGTCGGATTGGCTCGATGCAGAGATGCAGAAACGGATCGATGCGTTTTCAAGCTTTCGCCAAGTGCGTGCGCTCGTCTGTACCTGGAACGCCGGTGCGTCGGTGCCTTCACGTCTGAGTCGCGATTATGAAGACTCGCAATTTATTGAAAACATGATTCGCGATGCAGAGGCACCCGATATGATTGTCTTTGGCTTCCAAGAGCTTGTCGACCTGGACGACAAGGGTAAAGCGTCGCGCTCAGTCGCAAAAGGATTCTTTGGATCCAAAAAGAAGGAAGAGAAGCTTGAGGAAAAGGCTCTGACGTTTGCCTACCAGCAATGGCAGAACCATCTTGAAAAGCAAGTCGCCATTGCCTCGTCCGAGACCTATCATCTCGTACAAGTCAAGCAACTTGTCGGCCTCTTTACCTGTGTCTTTGTCAAGGAGGCCTTACTCAAGCACATCACCTGTGTGGATGCCACCGTCGTCAAGACTGGTCTCAAAGGACGTTACGGCAACAAGGGCGGCATCATTGTCCGCATGACATTTGACGACACCTCTATCTGCTTTGTCAACTGCCATCTTGCTGCCGGTCAAAAGCATATCATGGCACGCAACAATGATGTCTTTTCTATTCTTGATCAAGCGGCTTTGCCAGCTGGCACGCAGCAGCAACTCGAGAGGCATGTCTTTAGCGGCGGCGGTGACGGCAGTATGGTGCTCGACCACGAGGTCTGTATTCTCAATGGCGACCTCAACTACCGCATCAACGGTCGACGCGCACAAGTCATTCAGCAAGTCAAGGAAGGCAAACTCGGCAAGCTGCTTGAAGCCGATCAACTCTTGATTGAACTCAAGCGTAATCCAACCCATCGACTCCGCTCGTTTCAAGAATCCACTATCCGGTTTCCGCCGACGTACAAGTATGACCCCGGCACAGATCAATATGATTCGTCGGAAAAGGCACGCGTACCCGCCTGGTGCGACCGCGTGTACTACCGCGGACTCGGTGGTTCACACATGACGTGTCAAGCCTATCAACAACATACTTGCCGCGTCTCGGATCATCGTCCTGTCTCTGCGCTGCTCAGCTTTCATGTCAAAACAGTCGATGATCGGCGTCAAGAGGTATACGAGCAAGTGGCACGCGCCTGGGTCGACCTTGCCAACAAGACGATTCTCGCCACAAAACTCATGACGTTGAAACTTGCAACAGGTTGCACGGATGATAAATTGGCAAAGGAAGCGCTCAAATGGCATCATTATGTAGTAGAAGAGGCCGTGCAGGCATTACTGTAGAGTAGTTAAACGATGCCGCGCTTGATGGCTTGCAAATCGCTCATGAGAATCTCTGCCTTCGCTTGCATCGTCGGACCGCCAGCTTCTAGCACGCGCTCAAGTGTCTTGATGAGTGGCAGGTGGCCTGCTTCGTAGAAATCACCAAAGTCCACCATGAGTGGCCGTGTAAAAGCAGCGCACTGCGTCGGCCCATCTTCAGGCTCTTCGTCGGCATCCGCATTATCGGCCGGTCGCTGTAGAAGTACCGTATACGCTTCAAGAAGCAGGCGTAGTTGCTTATCGGCATGCAAAATATAGTGTTTCCAAAAGCCAACATCTTCCTTGTCATTGGCATAGCCAGCGCTGTACAGCTTCTTCATGCGCCCGAGGCTTTCAACGCCATAGGCACAGCGCGCAGCTGGTTCTTTAGCACAGCGCAACGCTTGCGCCCACATGGCCAAAGCGCATAGATGGCGACCGCACGAGTCGAGTGATGGCGCTACTTCATAGACGCAGCTTGGGTTCAGCTCGATGGCTAGAGCAAACTGTTTTGTCAAGTTGTGCAGCGCGAGCCCGTCTTGCGGTTGAGCGAGGAGCTGCTGGAGCGCGCGAAAGCCTTCATGCAGTGCACGCTGTGCTTGTCTCTCTGACGCAGCAGCCATGACAGCTCAAGTTATAAGCAGATCAGGGTGACTTGTGGTAGCTAGATGGTTCACTGCTTGTTTCGGTGATGGTGGTGGTGAATGTACAGCAAAACGACCTATATCTTGCAAGGCTAAGCAGAAGCACGCCCTGTACTACTCTTCTCTGCTGGATCCCAATCCGATGTACTCGGCGGTGCCGTCCCTGCACTCCTTCCGCCCGTGCCACCCCCTGAGCCACGTGATCCTGAACTCGCGGCACCCGTATTGGCTAAATTGCTCGCCGTCTTGCCGCGTGGCCGCTGACCGGAGCTAGATTGCGGCGGTTGCTGCTGCTGTTGCGACGACAAAGGCTTGCCCACCTGACTCTTTCTGCGTTCTTCACGCTTTCGCTGCTTGCTGTCCCATTCATGCGATTCCGTTAAATCGGTCAAGACGCGGCGTTCGGGTGCCGGTTCTTCTTGAGTGAAATAGGCATGCGCGAGCAAATCATGGGCCAAGGGCCGTTGCGCTGGATCCAAGACCAAGATTTGTTCAGCGAGGTTGAGCGCCGCTGGTGAGAGATGCTCTTCAAACCGCTCGCGAAACTTGCCCGGCTCAAAGTGACCAGGCTTGACGAGTTCAAACCAAGGCAGCGCCTCAACACCGGGCCAAGAGGCACGTGTCGCGGTACCCATGTGTTGATAAATGAGCTCGAGCTGATGAATCTCATCTTTGCCTGGAAACGGTGCTGTCTTTGTGAAGAGTTCAACAAAGATGCAGCCAGCGGACCAAATGTCGACCGAGGCACCATAGGCGGTGGCACCCAAGAGCAATTCGGGTGGTCTAAACCAGAGTGTAATGACACGATTGGTGTAGTCGGCCGCCTTCGTTGGATTCTTGTGATAGAAGCGCGCGAGACCGAAATCGGCCAGCTTGAGCTCACCAGCATTGTTGACGAGAATGTTGGAAGCCTTGAGATCGCGATGCAACACGCCTTGCTGATGCAAATACGCCAGCCCTTGAAAGAATTGCAAAGACAAGTCCTTGATGTTGGCGGGTGAAAAATCAATCTGTGGGTTTGCCAAGAGACCCGTCAAGTCATGCTCCATGTATTCAAACACGACATAGACGGAGCCACGCTCAATCATCATCTCGAGCAGCGTGACGACACCAGGATGTTGCAGCCGCTGCAGGAGCTTGATTTCTCGCATCGACGTGATGGGAAAGCCGTCGCGTTCTTGCTCCATGCGAATCCGTTTGAGTGCCACGACTTCACCCGTACCGCGGTGTTTTGCCTTGTAGACTTTGCCATAGGTGCCTTCACCGACTTGACCAATGCGCTCATACACAGCGCCATCAGCAAACGTCGACTTTTGAAAGCTAGAGCGCGGCGTGCCGAGCGTTGACGTATCGCGCGAGGCAGGGCGCGAGACAGACTCATTGAGTCGCAAACGTTTGGCAGGTGTCTTGTCTGCAGGCGATGGACTTCGCTTGACCGAGACACCTTGCTCGACAGGTTTGTCTTGCGGCGGACTCGACTTGCGCTGCACAGACACCGCGTGCTCGGCAGGGCGCTGCGGCGGCATAGGCACAACGTCCTTTGAAGCGTTGGGCTTGGGTGCAAACGCGCGGGTCGGTGAAGAAGCAGCTGAGCGCGTTGCAGGCTGTTTGCGTACAATAGGACCAGGCGAGCGACTGGCACTACGACTGCCGCTGTGTTGACGACTGTGAACGCGGCTGCGATGGCGATCTGGACTGTGATCTTGCGGTCGATGGGCCGACATGCCAGCAGCGTTGCCATTGCGTAGTGGCGCTTTACTAGGCTGCGAACGACGGCCGTGCTCAGAAGAACCATGCGAAGAATGCGACCAACGTCGCTGCCGATTCCCTTGTCGCGCCTGCTGTGCTTGTGACTGCTGCTGCTGTTGCTGCTGCAGCAACGGTCTCGCCTCATTGTAAGGTTTCCGGGCGCTGTACGGCTGCAATGGGGGTCCGCCGCGATCAAATAGGTCCTGCTGCTTCGCTTTGGCATGCCATGGACCCTCTCTTGCCTGATTGGCATGGAACGCGTCTTGTCTTCTCTGCGGCTGCCCTTGCGGCTGAGAAAGTCGACGGTTGTCTGCAGGATGAGGTAAAGGAGGCCGGTCATACTCGGCGTCGTACCGTCTCGGCTGCGAGGGCGGCAATGAACGGATCGGTGAGCGTGGACCTGGCTCATCACGTAAAGAGCGTTCCCAGCCTTGTGTCACGTCGCGAGGTGATTGCGAGAGGAGTGGACCGCGCTTAGGAGGGAACGATGCATGAGCTACTGGCGGCGGCGGGGGTCCGCGTTGCTGCTGCTGTGGTGATGAATGCGACAAAGGCGGGCCGTGATTGTTTCCCGGTGGGAGTCTTCCACGGCGTGCATCGGGCTGCAAAGGTCGCTTGTCATGCAGTCCCTGGCGATGCTCATACGCGTCGTCCTCTTCATACCGTTGAGAGCGTGGACCGCGTGCAAGAAGATGCGCTTGCTGCGGCGGTGGTCCTAAAGGTCGACCGCGATAATTGTCGTAGTCCGGCTGGCGTGGTCCGTGCGGAACAAGATCCCGTGGAGGCAGTAGATCATCTTGATACCGCGGTCCGCCTGGTTGTCCAGGATACGACCGTTGCGGACGCCCGGGTGAACTAGCACGCGGCCGCATCGGCGGTGGCTGTTGCGGATTTGCACGACGCTGCTCTGTAAATGAGCCGCGTAAATCACCGTCGAGCCGTTGCTGTTGCTGTTGATGATGCTGTTGCTGCTGTTGATTGGAAGGAGGCGGCGATGAACGGCGATACGGTTGCTTGCCGCGGTCTTGTGGATGTGGCTGCATTTCCCGTCTTAGCAAATTCTCTTCATGCCGCGGCCGTTCATCCGATGGCGGCCCACGTCCAAAGGGTCGTTGCGGCAAGTCACGCGGCGCAGTCAGTCGATGCGGCATACGTTGATCGTCATATTGAGCGCCATTCTGAGTAAAAGGCTTGTCACGGCCGTTGTAGTCGCGTTTGGGTCGATGCGGTGGCGGGCCTAGGTCCCGGTCCCGGTCCCGGTCGCGGCTTGCGTCGATGGATGCAGGACGTGGCGAACGACCTCGACGGTCTGCCATAGGTGTTTCTGACTGTTAGATGGGGCCTAGGAAGATAGACGCAAGGAGACGTACGGCTGCTCGATATCAAGCGACAAATTTTGCTTCGGGGGCAATCGCGAGGCCTCTTTAGGGCGATGAAGATAGACACGGGGCGAGCCTGTCCGCTTGCTGCGAGATCTGACGAAGCAGTACGCGTCTCGCAGTACAGCTGTGAAAGGGTTTAAGAAAAAGGCCGCCTGTGTGCTGTTCAAGTCACAAGACCAGAATCTCCTTGGCCGCCAATGAAGTCACCTAGGATGGACTCTTCCTTGCTGATCCAATGACTCCCTTGGTCTGTGCCTGGCTCAGGTTCCTCCTGGCTCAGGTTCCTCCTTTTTACTTTTGGCTTCTCCTTTTTTGGTTCTCGTCTAGGTTTTGGATGGGTGTCGTCGCGAGGATGAGATTGAACCAGTACCAGACTAGTGAGTGCATGGGTCAAGGAGAGGAGAAGAAGGCAAGACGCGAGATGCTATGGAGCTAGGGTCGTCAAGCGCAGAGGTCAGCGGTCTAAGGAGCACCGGCACCTTCATCCACATCCATCGTACCGGCAGTAGCAGCAGCCGGCGCCTCCAAAGGCTGCTGAGCACGTCCAGCCGCACGATCACGCTTCCTCTGCGCCTCTGCCTCCTTCTCCGAGGCAATCTGCTGCACAGTGGCATCCACACTTGCCTCGGTCAAAAACTCGACCGGTTTGTTCTTGGCGAGCACGGCGACTTCGATATTCTTGGCACCGGTTTGGACCACCTCGAGCAAGGCCTTGACACTCAATTGGATCGCCTCCTCGCGCGTCATGTCGGCACTGTAGTTGCGTTCGAGAAACTCGCGCACCGTCTTGGAAGACTTGCCGATGGCGTTTGCTTTCCAGGCTGAGTAGATGCCAGCTGGTTCAGTCATAAACAAACGTGGCACATCATCGTGCGGGTCAAAGCCAGCAATGAGCGTGGCAATACCGAATGGACGCACGCCGCCAGACTGTGTATACTTTTGCTGGACACCGGCAATGTAGCGCGTGAGATAGTCCACCGTGACGGGGTCTTCGAGCGTCAAGCGGTGCGATTGCGCCTCGACACGCGCCTTGTCCACCAAGATGCGGGCATCGGCATTGAGCCCTGCAAACGCGAGCGTAATGTGTGCATCAACCTGGCAGATCTTTTGCGTCGATCGATTGTCCTGCAGCTTGAGCAAGGACTTCTTTTCAACTGCCAAGATGCAGACGTCCTTGGCGCGGATACCGACGGCAGTGGTACCGCGTTTGACGGCTTCGTTGCCGTATTCCACCTGTAGCAGTCGTCCGTCTGGACTAAAGACAGAGAGTGCTCTGTCGTAAGACATCTGGAGTATCTATTTATGTTCAGCTTCTAGCTAGAGAATAGCTTCTAGTTTCTCTTGCAATACAGGTAGCTAGATGGTTGTATTCTAGGAGTAGGACGCGTCACTTGCACTTGCACGTTCTTCCTTTGTCGTTGTCGTCGCTACAATCAAATCAGATCATTAGAACCCCATCCAGAAGAACACAAGAAGCGCTAAATTGATTCAGAGGTGAAGGAAGAAAGGCCCTCGTTCACAATCATCATGATTACCTTTCGTATCGCTAGAACATTCTCCAGCAGCAGGGCCTGCGCCATCAGGCTTGCACAGCGTCAGGGAGTGCACATCAACGGCCGCCGCTTCTATGCCCGAGAACAAGACGATACACATGCGACCACCCAGACATCGAGTGATCCGTCCTCCGGTACAAAGAAGGACAATGAGCTCAAGTTGACCGCCGACTCTTATCCCGAGCTCAGCCGCGACAGTAAGTTCAAAAAGCTCGATGCAAAAGATGTCGACTACTTCAAGTCTATCCTGCCAGAGAATGCCGTCTTGCTCGATGACGATTGCGAAGCCTTCAACATCGATTGGATGCGCAAGTTTAGAGGCCAGTCGAAGCTCGTGTTGCGGCCTAAATCTGCTCAAGACATTAGCAAGATTCTCAAATACTGCAATGAAAAGATGCTCGCCGTTGTGCCGCAATCAGGCAACACGGGTCTCGTGGGCGGCTCGACACCCGTCTTTGACGAGGTCATCCTGAGTCTGACGGGCATGAACCAAATCAGGTCCTTTGACGAAGTGTCTGGCACGCTCGTCGCCGACGCCGGCTGTGTTCTTGAAACCGTCGACAATTATCTCGCCGAACGCAAGCACATCTTCCCACTCGACCTCGGTGCCAAGGGCTCTTGTCTGATTGGAGGCAATGCAGCCACCGCAGCGGGCGGTCTGCGTCTTTTACGGTATGGCTCCTTGCACGGCAACATTCTCGGCCTGGAAGCCGTCTTGCCGGATGGCACCATTCTCAACAACCTCTCGACGCTCCGTAAAGACAATACCGGTTTCGATCTGAAGCAACTCTTTATCGGCTCAGAAGGCACAATCGGCGTCATTACAGCCCTCTCCGTGCTCTGCCCACAACGCAGCGCCGCCGTCAATGTCGCCTTTTTCGGTGTCAACGATTACGGCAGCATCTTGAAAGCCTACGTCAAAGCCAAGGAACACCTTTCTGAAATTCTCTCTGCTTTTGAGTTCATGGATGGCCGAACGCAAGACTTTGTCAAACGTCATAGTACGCACAAGCGCCCGATTGAAGGTGACTATCCCTTTTACATTCTCGTGGAAACGTCTGGCTCCAACAAGGAACACGATGAGGAAAAGCTGAATGGCTTCTTTGAAGAGCTGCTCGAGCAAGAAGTGGTTGCTGACGGTGCCGTGGCCCAAGATGCCACGCAAGCCAAGGCACTCTGGTCGTTGCGCGAGGGTATCACCGAGTGTCTTGGTAAAGACGGTGGTACCTACAAGTACGACATGTCGGCACCGTTGCCAGTGCTCTATGACATTGTGGATGCCACTCGCGAACGGCTCGACAAGGCCGGCTTGCTCGGTGAAGGCAAACCCGTGGTGGATGTCGTTGGTTACGGCCATCTCGGTGACGGCAATATTCATCTCAATGTTGCCGTACGCCATTATGACAAGCAGGTTGAAAAGTGTATTGAGCCGTTTGTCTATGAGTGGATCCAAGAGCGCAGCGGTAGTATCTCGGCGGAGCATGGGCTCGGTTTGAGTAAGGGCAAGTACATTGGATACAGCAAGAATGAGGCCATGGTCAAGACGATGAAACAAATCAAGCACCTGTTCGATCCAAAGGGTATCTTGAACCCGTACAAGTACCTGCCGCCTCAGTAATCCAGTTTTTGACCTTGCTGTAGATTGTGACTGTTGTAGAATATCTAACATCTTGAGCTTATCGAGAGCCTCATCACTCGAACTGGAGTCGCCCACTTGACAAGCTACAAAGACTGTCCTTCCTAGTCCTTAGACTATTTGCTGCCATGGGCCACTTTGTCGTGCTAGCTACCTGCTCGCTCAATCAATGGGCGCTTGACTTTGATGGCAATCTCGAGCGAATCATCGAGAGTATCCGGATCGCTAAAGCTCGCGGCGCCAAGATGCGCGTCGGTCCTGAACTCGAAGTCACAGGCTACGGCTGTCTCGATCACTTTCTCGAAGGCGATACCTATCTCCATGCTTGGGAAGTGCTTGCCAAGATCTTGCAAGACGAAACGTGTCATGGCATCTTGCTCGATATCGGCATGCCGATTGTCCATCGCAACGTCAAGTATAATTGCCGCGTGATTGCCCTCGACGGCAAGATCCTCCTCATCAAGCCAAAAGATGCGCTTTGTAACGATGGCAACTATCGCGAGATGCGCTATTTCACACCTTGGAACAAGCCGCAGCAGGTCGAGCCCTATATCCTGCCACGCTTCATCTCTGCCATTTGCGGCGAGACAGAAGTCCCCTTTGGCGATGCCGTGCTGAGTCTTCGCGATACGGTTATTGGCGCCGAGACGTGTGAAGAGCTCTTTACACCGCAGAGTCCACACATCAACATGTCCCTGAATGGTGTCGAAATCTTGACCAACTCGAGCGGATCGCATCACGAGTTGCGTAAGCTTCATCGACGTGTTGACCTCATGAAGGAAGCCCTACAGAAATGCGGCGGTATCTATCTCTATGCCAATCAACAGGGCTGTGATGGCGACCGGCTGTATTATGACGGCTGTGCCATGATTATGCTCAATGGTCAGATCCTGGCACAAGGCTCGCAATTTTCATTGAACGATGTCGAGGTGGTGACGGCGACGATTGATTTGGAAGAGGTCAGGGCACACCGGACAAGTGCTTCACGCGGCATACAAGCGACACGGGCGCCACAATACCCGCGCGTCACCTGCAACTTTTCCTTGTCAGACGCGGATGCGCTCTTTGACTTGTCCCTGAAGCCGACATTGCCTCAACCGGCGCGGTACTATACACCCGAACAAGAGATTGCATTAGGTCCGGCATGCTGGATGTGGGATTACCTGAGGCGCTCCAAGCAAGCTGGTTTCTTCATTCCCTTATCGGGCGGCATTGACTCATGTGCCACAAGCATGATTGTCTTTTCCATGTGCAAGCTCGTATTCGATGCCTGCAACGCCGGCAACGACCAAGTCAAGCGCGACGTCGCCTTTTTGACGCGAGAAGTCAAGGACTGGCGATTTGAGCGTCCACAGGATCTCGCCCAAGTCTTGTTTCACACGACTTTTATGGGCACCGTCAACTCATCTGGCGAAACACGATCAAGAGCAAAGGGTTTGTCAGAGGCGATGGGCGCGTATCATATTGACATGAATATGGATTCGGTTGTGACGTCTGTACGGGATTGCTTCACCACCGTCACCGGCTTCACGGCGCGTTTCCGTTCTGACGGCGGTAGCCCTCCTGAAAATCTCGCATTGCAAAACATTCAGGCACGTCTGCGCATGGTCTTGGCCTATCTCTTTGCGCAACTCTTGCCATGGACGCGAGGCAGATCCGGTAGTCTGTTAGTGCTCGGCAGTGCCAATGTCGACGAAACGTTGCGTGGCTACCTGACCAAGTATGATTGCTCTTCCGCAGACATCAACCCAATCGGTGGCATCTCCAAGACGGATCTCAAGGCTTTTATTCACTATGCTGCCTCGGCGCCCGAGTTTACGCTGACGGATGGGCAGCCGTTTGCCTTGCTTGAAGACTTCATCACAGCCATCCCGACAGCTGAACTCGAGCCCATCACCAAGGACTATGTTCAATCTGACGAGGCAGACATGGGCATGACCTACCCAGATCTCTCTACCTTTGGCCGCCTGCGCAAGATTGAGCGCCTTGGCCCGTACAGCATGTTTACAAAACTGGTGCATCTCTGGACACACCTGAGTCCCGCTCAAGTGGCCGAAAAGACAAAACTCTTTTGGCGCATGTATGGCATCAATCGACACAAGAGCACGACCTTGACGCCGGCCTACCATGCCGAAGGGTATTCGCCAGATGACAATCGGTTTGATTTGCGGCCGTTTTTGTATAATGCGACGTGGTCATGGAGCTTCCGGAAGATTGATGCGGTCTGTGAGAAGATCATGAAGCAGCGGTAGGCATCCATCGGTATGATGGCAATATACTAGATCTATCTATGCTAAGTAGACTTGTATCAGTCTCCGCGCTTCCCGTCCATCTCGTCCTTGTCGCGTCAACGACCGCCATCACAAACACTACAAGTACTTGGAGCTGTAGCTAAGGCTCTTCAGGGCGATACCAGAAGACTGTACGCGATAGGAGCCATGGCAACGGCTATCCCCATCAAAGACATTACGCCTGCGACATTTGACGGTACAAGATCAATCCGCGGCACTGTCACGCTGCGATGGCCATATTCCCGCAGCCAACAGGCTCTTTCTATCCAATTAGCAGAGGAAGACGTGGCCAAGCGCGCGTCCCATGGCCAAGTACGCATCGCCTTTCAAGGCAAGGCCGCCGACGCGCTCAAAGAGGTCGCCGTCATGTCCAACTTGGAGATTTCGCTCGTGGGCGACAGCGCACGGCCCAAGTTTGATCAAATTGCCGGCACCGATCGCGATATCCCCTACAAGATTACATTTTGCGGGTCCGTCAAGGTGCGTATCGATGACAACGAGGAGCTGCTACTAGACTCGACCATGATGGAGGCGGTGCAGACGCCGCGCAAGACGTGGCAGACACCCGACTTGAAGCGGTCGGCGGATGACTTGGGCTTTACAGAGACTTGGTTTGGACAGCCGCTCGACACGAGTGCCAAGAAGAGTCGGACTTCGTTTGGATCAGGTTCGAGCTTTCGCTATATACCCAGCACGCAAGCGACACCAGCGAGTACACCGCGTATGACGGTGGGCAGTGACGAAAACACGCCGAGTCAGCTTGCACGCAGCAAGCTGTTTGAGTTTACAACACCTTCTCAACCTGTACGTCCTGATGTGCGCGAAGAAGCGCCTCTAGCGACACCGGCCCGCTCGCGATCCCCCGTCTCGCGCTTCTTGACACAGCTCCATCCAACACCACCTGTGAGCGCAACGCCGCCTGTCATTATCGAAACACGCGACGAGGAAGAAGAACCTCGCGGTGTCTCGGATGTTTCGCGTCCTTCATCGATCCATGGCGATTTCGACAATACCAAATATGAAACACACGGCACGCCACGCTCGAATGCCTACACGCCTGGTCATGTCCATTTCGCATCCCAAAACCTATCTGCGCCGGCAACACCGCGCAACGTTCCTCTGCTCGACCTCGCCAGTGCCGATGAACAAGAAGATTTGTTTCGCAAGCTGCGAGCCAGTGCGCCGCCAAAGTCCGATGCTGGCAGCTCTATGGTGGCTGATGAAGACAACGAAGAAGGCGTCCTGGCCCTCGATCTTGCGCCAAGCATTCTCGAAAAGCAGGCACAGATTCAAGAAGGCATTCTACGTCGGAAAATTAGTGACGAGCCCGAGCAGCAGAATCTAGCGCATGCCCAAGTGCAAGATCAGCGGCGGTCCGAGATGAAGACATCGACGGCTGGCGATGATGCCGAGCAGGAACGTCGCGAACCGCCCGCACAAGCACAAAGCGTTGCGGCTGCCTATGGCAACAGTCACGATGGCCGATCGGTGCATGATCCACAAGAGCAACATACCTCACCAGGCGTCGCTGCGCCAAGCCAGCGTCGTCAGCGGTTTGCAAGTCCAAGTATGACCGAGCGAGGCGCTGCTGTGCAAGAGACGATTTTCCGCTCAAAGATCCTTGACTCGGATGGCGCCGATGAAGGCTATGCGCATTCGACACGCAGCATCAAGTCCTCCATCATGGTAGAACCGCGCGATGGTCGTGGCAGCATCGATGGCAGCGTGAGCCATGCCGCGCCGCCAACGCAGCCGCACGAGACAAGTCTGCTTCAACAACAAGCCGCCGTGCAAGAATCGCTTTTCCGTGAAAAAGTCGAGCACGCCAATCAGTTTCCTCAAGAACGCGAGAATCCAAGTCTTGCTGGTCAAGCAGCGGCCGGCCCAAGTTCTGAAGCCGGCGATCTCGTGCCGAACCGTGAGGCGACTTTGATGCAGCAGCAAGCGAGTGTGCAAGAAGACATCTTCCGTGACAAGGTGGAGCATCAAACGACACAGCCGCCACGGCCAGCCAGTCTGGATCCGATGGAGGGACGGCCGACATCGCCACCTATTGCCATTGGTACGGATTCGGGTCACGGTAGTGCAACGTTTGCAGGTACCGCTGAAGCTGCAACGGCTGTGGGGTCGCATCAAGAGGGCTCGCTGCGCGCGTCCAGTCTCTCGCTCGCACCTTTACCAGCTGCTACAGAGCTAGAGGACGACATTGAGCAAGACGCCATGACGGACGAAATGGACCCGGACATTGCTGACGAGGTGGCAGTCGACGATCAAGGTGATCTGATTGCGCTGCTGAACAGAAACGAAGACTTTGTCATCGAGGACGGCCCGGAGCTCGGCTTTGATGCCTCACAACACGAAGACCCGGACGGGTCGCAGATGGACGAGGATGCGCTCTTGTCGGCAGCTCGTACTTCTGAAGATGAGATGGACACGGGTATGAGTGATATTCAGGATGCCGTTGAGGAGATTGTCGACATTGAGCTGGATGCTGCCGAGTCACCGCGCAAGCTGATTGAGTCTGTGCTTGCAGAATTGGTGCCGATCGATGACGCGATGGAGATGGCTGACGAAGCCGAGCCGGGCAACTTTGCTCACGGCGTGCAATTTGAAGAGGTGGACGAGTCTGTGGGCGAGGTAATTTCAATTCACTCTGATGAAGAGCCGGCCGATTCCGAGTCGAGCGACACGCAAGACGACGATGACTCGAATGGCTTGTCTGACCATGACGCCGAGGACGAGACTAGCAATCAAGACGAGGACGAGGACTTGGATGATTCCGAGGTTGCAGCTAGAGACCAAGCAGGCAATCTCGTGCCACCGGCAGCGCTTGCGCAAATGGACTCGGCCATCTCGCAAGAATTTCAAACGCAGACTGGCCTGACGAGCCCGCCCGACTCTGACATGGGAGACGCATCTGATGTCATCACCGACGCCGATGTCGAGGCGCTCGTCTATGACGCAACCGTCACATTACAAAGTGCATCGGCCGCGTCGCAGTCCTCTGTGCCTGAGACTGATGCTATGGATCTAGCGGCGAGCGAGCCTGTCGTGGATGATGACCCTGCACTGCCGACGACTGAAACTGCGCAGCCTGACAGTGTCAAAGCTGCTGACGCCCTTTCTGATAAGATGGCTGATGGGGCTGTCGAAGCAGAGCAACTATTCTCGACGCCAGCCATTGCTCAATCATTTCCTCAAGAGCCGCTTGAGATTCTGGATTCGGATGACGAAACAGCGGCCCAAGTTGCCGAGTCAAGCGCTCCTGATGAGATTGCCGGTGCATCACCTGCTGCGCAACAAGACGCAAGCGCTTCGCCCCCATCTGGCACAGGTCCAGAGTTGTCTGCACCAAAAGAACGCGAAGTCCCTGCTGCGCCTCCCGTGGACGTTGCAGGAGAGCTAACAACTAACGCAAGTGCATTCTATGCTTGCTAGCAACTGTGCTGACTTTAGATTTAGGTTTCCTTTTACGCAAGTATCACTCAGCTACGCGCCTCGAGACCTTGCGATTTGATTGCCGTGTGTGGTCATGTCGCAGCTGATCGCGCCAAAGACGGGCAGAAGGACTACATCCTGCGAGGCTGGCTTCTGCAAGCGTCCGACTCTCAGCTAGAGGTACCGCAAGCCGACGGCAGCAGCAAGCCAGTGACGACGGCTGCCGGTCACCCAATCATGGCCAAGCGCTGCCGATTTGCGCTGTTTCGACCGTCCAAAAAGGCTTTACCTGTGCTCAGGCCCGGCGATGTGATGATGCTGCACAGCATGAAAGTGGAGACGTTGCAACACGAGGTGTCACTGCGTAGTCAAAGCACGTCCGGTTGGGCTGTCTTTGACATTCCAGCTGATGCTTATTCTACAGCAACATCGCAGTCCGCGACACAAGCACAAGACGAGGTTTGGGCTAACGAGGTGAAGGTCACTGTGGCAGGGCCGCCGGTGGAGTACTCAGGTGACGAGGTGATCCATGCGCTGCGTGTCCGTCGTTGGTATGAACACTATGCTAGCTTGCTTGATATTTTGCCGAGCAATGATCATGTAGCTTAACCATCTAGTCATGCACAGTCATCAAGCAATGTTTGAAGTGCAGTCTTCAGGTTGTTGTTTTACGCACAACTAGCGCAAGTATTTTTTTGAACGCTTCCATCCTATGCATGCGCCTGTTCAGTGTTTTAGTCGTACACGTGCAAGGTAATCTTAACAGCGACATACGCAACTTCGCGATACGACGTAAAAGTAAAATTCTAGATCCGCACACGCCCTAGGCCTGGCCACTCATAAGTAGCAAATCATCGGCGCAGTCAATCATTGTAAACTTCATCCCTACGACGATGAAGTTCTGAAGATAGCTTCGAGTCAACGCGAACCCTCCTAGCTGCACATGCTCCTGCGACCGGCAATAAGCAAGGCACTAGAACTCCTGTTCCTCCTGGTGCTATTGATCGCCCCACATAGGGCTACATCCGCCAAAAATAAAGAGATACTTGCAAGCGATAGCGAGGAGAAGTCGCCTTTGTATCAGTCCATTGTTTTGGAGCTCCTGTCGTTTCCACTTCTTGCCACCAACAACTGTCAAAATTTGTGTGACGAGAGATCTGATGTATTGGTCAACTTTTTGCAAACTGGCTTCATGGGCCCTAACTTGCTCGAGAATGCGGCTCCGTACAACAAAAATCTCCTGAAGTTCTGGATTGATGAATGTCTTTCCCATCGTATCTTTTGTATTGTCAATGCGGACATTTGGTGGACAGATGATGATCTGGCCACCACGCCGGAAAGTGATCCAGAGATGCTTTGGAGTAAGCTGAAGGAGCGTGCCAGGACGTGTTCGAAGCGACCAGCTTCTATACCAGAAGCTGGCCCCCAATGTGGCTCAAATGAACATCTTCTGTCAAAGTGTATATGCCGGCGTATCCTGTACCTGCGGATCGTGCGAAACAAACACTACAGGTACAGAACCGGGAAGCCATCTAAAATGAAACGTCCAAGTGAATCTTTGGAATGCAATGCAACGCCCATTTGCACTCGACTTGATTTACGTCTAAGGCTCTGGGACCCAGAAATGGGGCGCTGGTTTTGTAACCATGGCCTCTTGAACAAAGAGTTCAATATTGAACGACAAGGGAATTCTCGTGCCTTTCCCAGCATGTGCCCTTGTTCCGCCAAAAGAGCAGCAACCAAAAAAAAATTCGTTCCATGCGTCTCGGAAGAAGAATTCCGTGAGGCCATGGAAGCTGCCTCTATGACCCCGTTACAAATTCATTCTGTCAAAACTTACCAAGTTCCGCGCTTACTGCAGACAGCCGAAGCGTTCCAAAGTCAGTTAAGTGACTACAATTCGAATCATGTCAATTTTGAAGATTTTGCATTTCCGAGGCCGTCTCTTGATGATTTAGGTTGGTGCGCCATTAACGAACGAAACATGGATCCGTCACCTGGGACTATGCAGTTTGGGACGTCTATTGCAGCTGACGCATCTATGTGTATGCGGTCTTTCCAAAATTTACCGGCACCTGCAGCAGCCTATCCGGAAGGACAACTTCATCCGTTTCATGAATCCCATCAGCACAATAATTATCTCGAAAGTCTCGAACCAGTGCCTGGTATGACAGGCAGTCAAGAAGAATCTGTTCACCTGGATCAGTCACTCGCGATCGCAGATGAACTCCTCTTTGGCGGATATCAACAGTTTCACAATCCAATTGATCTTGCAGCAGTTTCAGCCGAAGAGGCTACCCATTCAGCTCTCGAGCAAAATATTGACCGTTTTCTTCCATGGCAATCTTCGAACGACGATCTGAGACATATAGCTACAGGTGCTGCTTATCCCGAAATGTCAGCCCAATTCGAAGGAGCAACGCAAGCTACATGCGATCGTCGCAACAAACGCAAAATAGACGAGTACTCAGGGGACTGGCAAACTGAAGCTGGATCATCTTCATTGTTGGATTTGGAAGATGACGTGTCTCGCTTTTTTACCGACACGGAGCATATCGATTTCGATACAATTCTACGCGAAGGCTGTGGTCCATCCGTTGAAGTAACCTCCGGCGAGCATCGAAATATGAACGGTCCTCTCACAGCTGCAGCAGCTGCCGATTCTAATCAAAGGCAAAGACAGAGAATCTTTCCACCTGAACAAGTGCGGTGGCCTCTGTAGGCTGGTAAGCCTGGGGGAATTTTCGTGCTTCCACGCTTGAAGGCGTAGTGGCCTACGTGTGTTTATTTCAGTTCAAAAATATGCTGATGTCCTTAATTCCATGCTGAGTTCGGATAATAGCTTGCTAGTTCTAGGGTCTAGTCTTCGCCTTTCGGCCTAATCTGATAGACCGAAACCGCAAGCTTGGTCGTTGCCTGATAATTGAATCGAATTAGTCGGCCCATATCAGTCATCCTTCACCAATTCTATGTAATGAGTTGTGTTGCGTACAAGACGCCGTGTGGAGGCGATCGAAGCAACGGCAAGGAAAGCCAGCTGCAGTGTGACCAATGAAAAGCATGGGTTCAGCGATGCAACGGACTTTTAGGTGTGAGATGAGCTCATTGAAAGTGCTGGAAGGAGCTGATACTTGGCCATGGAATATATCCGGTAATGAATTATCGAACCAGCAAAAGCGTCATAACGATGCTACGAAGAGAGTCATGAGTAGAATTCAAGCTGGAGCGCTTGCAGAAAAGAAGACCAAATCAAAGGCAATTTCGAATGCCATGTAGACACGCCAAGACATGATTATGTTGTGTTGAACAGTCAGCCACCAAAGCTGAAAGGGCAGGAAACAGTTTCAAAACGCAGTGTGACGAGATGTGCTTGGTGCAGCAACCACGTCGAAGATGGAACAGCCTTCTAGAGCCAACAAGCGGACAGATCGAGCGAGTGAGCGACCTGCTCAGAAGCCTTCCCAGAAAGAGTTCAGCCTAGCGATCAGTGAGCGATTCCTATCCTCATCGCGGATGGAATCTTATTCAACTGCTTGCGTTGTGGTCAGTTTCAGTTATCTTCAGTGTGTTGCAAAATCAAAAGTCGTGCATCAAGTGATTGCGTGCCCAAACTACAGCTGAGGAGCTCTGACTAAGAGTCTTCCCCAGCGCGCGCACAGAAACACCTGACGCACACCTCAACAACAAAAATACCGACCGACATTTCACGCGTTTCCTGCGGCGTAAGCCCTCTATGGAGGCCGCAATTGCGGATTTACGCGCGTGCAGTACCCTCAATATATCTGCCGTAGCTAGAAAGCATGTCGTTGGCAGACTAGCCCTGAGTCGACGCTGGAATGGCATCTCAACCTCGAAGCACCATCAAGTCGAAATCAGTCGCGCACTTAGCGACGAACAGGAATCTGGCCTCATCGACTTTATCAGACGACAGAGCGAGCTCTGTTTACCACCTACACCATCTATGATCACGAATTTGGCCTCCGATTTGGCTGGCTATAGGCTCGGCAAAAGTTGGGCCAACCCAGCGGCACGCCCAGATATTGGACAGCCGATACCTCCACAACTTGGACCTGGCACGTCACAGAGCCGATTCACTAGACAGCTACGAACACTATTTCAATGTGCTGGGTGAGAAAATGGAGGATCTTGGCATCACCGCCGAAAATATCTACAACATGGATGAGAAGGGCTTCATGATGGGTGTGTGCAACAAGACGCGTAGGATCTTCACAAAGCAGACTTTCGAAGACAACAAGCTTCCCAGAGCTGGTCAAGATGGTAACCGAGAGTGGATCACCCTCCTAGCAACCATTTGTGCCGATGGGACTGCTCTCTCGCCTGCCCTGATTTACAAAGCAAAATCTGGAAATATTCAAAGTGATTGGTTGGAGGAGTTCGACCCGGAGGTCCATAAATGCCACTTTGCCAGTACTGCCAATGGCTGGACATCAGATGAGCATGGTATGGCCTGGCTTGAAGACGTTTTTGACAAGGAGACGAAAGTTAAAGCGAGGAGATCCTGGAGGCTTCTTTTTGTTGACGGCCACGGCTCGCATCTCAACCTCAAGTTCGTCGAAAAGTGCGAGAGCCTCAAGATCTTGTTGGCCTTCTATCCGCCTCACTCTACACACCGATTACAGCCTCTAGATGTCAGCTGTTTCAGCCCGTTGGCAAATTATTACAGTCAAGGCATCGATTCGATGATGATGAACGCAAACG
>QXDR01000459.1:0-39656 GCA_003717165.1 Protomyces inundatus
CGCTCAGACAGCGCCTCGGCAGCGCCTTGCCAACGCTCTCCAAGCGCTGCGCCGGCGTTTTCCTATTGCCAGCGCTGTGCGCGCGCCAGCAATTTTTGGCTGCCAGCGTCTCACGCTTCAAAACGCTTCACCCGCATTCGAACTGTGGGGCCACCGCTGGCCAAGCAATTGCAGCGAGCAAGTGCTGTGCCAGCGTACTAGCAACGTTAGACCAGCAGCCATGTCGTAGTGCCAACGATGAAATTCTAAGCAGTAAAGTTCGTGCGTTGAACAACAGTAGGGACTACGTTGGGATACCGTCCCGAAAAATCATAATTTTTTCGTACGGACGGTACCTCCGATGGGTTGACTCTATCTATGCCGAGAACTGCGGCGGAATTTCGAGCATCTTGGCACAATCATGAGAGTCGTCATATAACTAGCTACTCAGTGATGTAGCTCCAAGGCCAGGCACAGTCGAATTGCAACGGCAGGCATGCAGTTCGCTAGACATAGCTATTTGGGCCAAACATGTAATCATCCGTGTCGACAACATGCTCTGCCATCGGACATGCATTCGGATGCGGAGGCCACAGGGATGGACGAAAGACATTCTCCATCTCGCGACTTGGCAGGTAACCACAAAACCCATGCCGTCCGGCTTTAAACGTTCGAAAGAGATTGCCAAAGGCCGGCAATTCTTCGAGCTGCTTACAGACAGACAGCAGATCAATTTGCGCATCTGAGCCTGAATCAACATTTGAATCGTCTCTAGGTCCTGCCTGACGGTCTGAACAGCCCAAGCAAGAGATTGCCTCGATGTTGACCTCGGCGACATAGCGATCCGACCCGTCGGTGGCCAAAACTTGATAGAAGGGTTGCTCAGCGCCTCCTTCAAGCTTGTCGACGCGCATCTGTTCTTTCCAGCTGTCGGGTTGGTTGCAAAAGTCAGACAGTCCATAGATGACACCCTGGTAGTTGTGCTTCTTGTGATGAATGATGGTGCCGTAACTGTAGCGAAGTACCACATCTGGCCTGTGCCGCCGTGCTTTTTCAACAGATCTGTTTTGCGACATCATCACAGTCTTGAACACCTTTTTCGCCTCGTTGATACTGTCTTCACCGTGGCCGCCCAGGTGTGCAATCTCGTCAAGCTGATTCACCCATGTGTTGCAGGAGAGGGATTCCTCGGCACTCAGAAGCAGCGCAAATTGACTTGGAGAGACTGGCATCGGTTGCTTGCTCCAGTGAAGCAGCTTGAGTGCGGCAAGAAGCGCCTTCTTGTCTGGTGGACCACTGCCGCGCTGAAGACAGTTGAGAATATTGCGCGAGGTGCGGATGGCAATGTCAGATCCTTGAAATAAGCCAAGATGGTGCATAGCCTCGCCGCGCGTCATGCCATTATTTTGATGCAACGCCTCAACCAACTGTTCGCCCGAGTATGTTCTGCCATGCTCATAGGGCGAAAAGTACTTGATCTCGTCCGAGTCGCCGTCAGCAAAGACGATTGCAGCCAAAACTTGAGCAGGGTATCCAACTGGCCAGCAAGCAAGACCCAATTTGGTTGCTATAGCGCAGAAGATGATGGTCAAGACAATCGGGATGGCGGGTTTTTGCTCCCAAAGGGCGCCATAGAGGAAGCTGTTTTCAACATTGTAAAAGTCTTCGGACGCAATGTCGGTCAAGCCGCAAGTTTCCAAGACGTCGAGGACGGCCTCGAATGCTTCTCGACTTGATTTGAGGCAAGTGCAACGCGCATTGATATCTTCCTCGTAGGTGCAACCGTCTCGATGTTCCCAATACTGGCACACCATGGCAGCTCGGCTCTCGATGAGCTCGTCAATGTTGAAGTAAAAAGTTGTGCCGCGCTCTTGGTAGTATGTATTGGCGGCGAAGAGCGTATCCAGCGCCTCGGGCACGCCAAAGCCAGTGTCCCAGGGAGCGACTTTTGGTCGCAATTGAATTTGCTGCAGCATTCGATCGCCAACTTGTGCGCTCAGCGTCTGCAAGATTTGAGTACACCAATAGATGACCTCAAAGTCTTTCTTTGTATGAGCACGGTTGCGCAGATCGTAAAACACATCCGCCACATCGGTGCCGTAAGTACAAATCTCGAGTAGCGCGTCCATTCGGTCAGCGCCAATGTAGATTGTCTCGCGTAGCTTTGCCCGAACGAACAGATCCATTGCTTGCCGATGGTAGAAATCTACTCGGGCTGTAGCGGGCTTGATGGGCATCTCCCTGCCATGGCTAATCTTTGGCTTTGCGTGATTGAAGAGATCAGCAGCCTGGCCACGCACTCCGGCGTCATTGAACTCCCAGTAGCGCTTATAAGCTTCGTGCCAGACCTGATGGCCTCCTTTGAGACATTCATAGGTACTTTTATTGATCATAGACAGACGTGCGAGCGAGTAGACATCTTCCTTGCAGCTGGTCAAGAAGGAAGCGACTCGAAGAACGATCTCGGGCGGCAAGTCCTCGAACGGCATATGAGTTCAATTATTAGAGCGTAAAAGGATCGATTTCTCTGCAAGTAGAAGCTAGGAGCCAAGCAGGATTATGGCCTTGGTGTAGACCTAGATGACGGTCGCCGCGTGAGTAGCGCCACTACCTGTACAGCTAGTAGTGACATTCGCGCGATCTCGCTCGGCTTCGATGCAGTCGACAGAGGGATAGTATGTACGAGCCAGTGGTTTTCTACGGAGATACCGTAGAATCAGCTCATAGGCCTTGTCCTCATCATTGTGACTGTCTCATTTCCCATTCTTTTTCTACGTCAACTTCACGTCGTCGACCTCCAACTCGAGCTGCGACTCTGGGAGACTCTTCCTCTAAAGAAGACTACAGATGGGACGCGGAGGCAAGCGAGACTACAAGCCCAAACGCGGCGGCGGCAAATCTTTTTCCAAGAACCTTCAACCGCTCGATGAGAATGGAAACGAAGTGAACACGCCAGACCGATGGCAGCCTCGCAACCGGCGACAGCAAGAGGCTGAGAGCGATAGTGAAGAAGGCAGTGGCTCTGAAGACTCAAGCAGTGGTAGTGGCAGCGGCAGCGATGACGATGACGATGATAGTTCAGAAGACGGCTTGATGGGAGCTGGTGCGCCCAAGACCAAGTCGGACAAACAGCCTCCTGCAGCCAAGGCGGCCTCTGCCAAAGGTGAAGCGCCGGCAGCAGCGAATGCGAATCGATCGCTCAATAAGCCCATGTCTGCTAAAGAACTCGCGGCGGCGAGTGCCGGGGGTGCAAGTGGTAGCAGTGGCCGGCCTGTCGGTGAATTGTCGCGACGAGACCGCGAGGCCTTGGAGAAGAAGCAGGCGGCGGAGCGATACTGGAAGTTGCACCAGGCTGGCAAGACCGATCAGGCCAAGGCTGACTTGGCGAGATTGGCCGAAGTCAAGAAGCGACGTGAAGAGGCCGCCAGGAAGCGTAAAGAGGAGGAAGCTTCTGTGGCAGAAGATCTCAAGGCCTCGCTTGAGCGCAGTGGCAACCTGGGCAAGAAGAGCTAGATGCACGGCTTCTCACAATTCTTGCACTTCTTACAATGACTTGGGATACAGTTAGCTTCTGACTCTATCCATCTTTGATTCTACAAAGGAAACCAAAAAGGACCGTGACTACAAGTTGCAGGGCGTTTCAATGGCTTGCAGCAATAGAGGCAGACTTGGCACTCGCACGAGCACTCGAGGCATTCGTCTTGCCGCTCTTGAGACGCTCCTCAATGTACAAGCCTTGTCGCAGCGCAACAATATAGGCTTCATACTTGACGATATCCTTGCGCAACGCCTGACTGCGTAATTCAAAATTGAGCTTGGCACGCCGACAATTATCCGACTTGGGCGAGAACAGCTGTGGGATCCAAGCCTGCTTCGCCTGTAGCTGTGTCAACTCTTCTCGAATAGCGGCCAGGTAACGGATGAGGTTTGCCAGTTGCTCGGGGACAGACAATGCTGAAGTCATCGTGCTAGCCGGTTCAGGTCGCCATTCTTGAAGCACGGCACCGTCGCCTGGCGCTTGCAATCTGGGCCGGCCACCGCCTGAAGACCGCGGCACGGTGGCCGTAGTATCATCCAACTCTGCCATGAGCGACGCCATCATGTCGCCCCAACCGTATTCAGCACTACCGACAGCGCCGAGTAAAGGCTCTTTGCTGACACGCGCAGCCCAGTAATTGGCCGTCATGACCCATTCATCCACAAGCTCTTGCGTGCCAGTTGAAAACGCATGGCGC
Organism: Protomyces inundatus; assembly: GCA_003717165.1. Taxonomy (NCBI): domain Eukaryota; kingdom Fungi; phylum Ascomycota; class Taphrinomycetes; order Taphrinales; family Protomycetaceae; genus Protomyces; species Protomyces inundatus. Next base: position 4,215 of record QXDR01000459.1, read on the forward strand.
TGTCCGCTCGCAGTCGTCAGCGACCAGACATCCGGGTGATCCTTATAGGCTTTTGTTGAGAGTTTAAAAGCGACAGCTTGGTTGAGGGGTTCTTCGAGCACAAGTCGCGCGTTTCTTGTCCAGTCGCCACCACCCACCATGTCTTCGGGGCCCTCAGTCGATACAGCCGCCGGTCTTGTTGTCAGGTCGAACAGACAAAAATGTCCCTTTTCCAAAACACCAAAAAGTTCTTGAGACCAACCCTTGAGTTTGAGTGGTGCAGCCGAGGCGCGTTTCGTCAAGGTGCCAAAAGTCGACGCGCTTTGATACAGAGAATGATACAAGCGTCCCTCTTTTGCAAACGGCGCACCTTGAAGAACAAGCTTGTCTGCGATGTCTGTCGAGGGAAACGCAGCCTCGGCCTGTGGACTCCGTTCTTCGCGAATCGTGTTGTTGAGTGTACCGACAAAGCCGACATTACAAACAGGCGGCGGCTGTAATGTCTGTTTCCGTGCCGTGTTCAAGCGTGAATCGCGCGAAATAGAGGCGCGTCGATAGAGTTGTGAGATATGCGACGTGCTTGAACTCGATCGAATCATACTCGCAGCGCTGCCATGCCGTGACTCATACGCCGATGCCGTCCCCTCGTGTGCCGGGCTCGCCTCGCTCTCACTACCACGCTGCAAAAAAGGTTGCCGAATCTGTTCGCGATTCACGCTTGTGTAGGCGTCCGTCAAAATCTCCTTGATGTAGGTTTCCATGGCGAGATGCGTCCTGGGCGGCTGTCGCCAGGCATCCAGCTCAGCAGCGCGTCTTGCCGTTTCTTGTCGCTCAAACGCGGCTTCTTGATCCAGCGTCGCCTGACTTGCCGACCGTACGACGCGAATGGTAGACTGGACTTGCGGTACTTCTGTATTGTCGGTACTGCTTCTGACAGAATCATGTCGACGCGGCGCCTGTCGCGCAGGTACGGTATGACTTGTGCCAGCGCGAATAGCGGTCAGTGTGTTATTGACAAACTCGCTGCGCTTCATCTTGCGTTCACCGCCGTCATGGTTGGCGACGTGCAAGTCCGTGTTGAGTGTGATGAGGGCAAAAGCGAGAATGTAGGCCACATCCTGACTCAGCCAGCGGCCTTCTTGGTCGCGGTTGCAGATATGCCATCGTTCGGCAAATGCCTCAATGACGCGATCGAGCAATTGTGTTTCGCCGCGGATAAAGAGTTTGGAGCACAAGAGGCGGAGGGCTTTCAGGATGCCAAGACCTGAAAAGTCGAATAGGCTCATGAAGGCTCTTCGAACGCCAGTGTTGAAGACAAGGTCTGTGCCAAGAAAGACGGCATACTCGGTCGGTGAGGTTGGATCTGTACAATCATAGAGCGCCTGTGCCTTGGCGAGATAGGCAGCTTCCAAATTATCAAGCGAGGTCGTGCGTGGACCTACGTGTGAAGAAGGCAGCCCTTGACTCGCCGTCTCCTGGTGCGGATCTGTCGGCCCTTGTAAGGTAGAAACGCGACGCGGACTGTGATCACGCCTGTTGGCCAGCTCATACGTTTCACCTTCTTCACCGTCATTGTGCTCGTCGGGGATGAGGGGCGAATAGGCTTGACTCCCTGCAAAGGGTTCGCCCCAGCTGAATCGACCTTGGGCAATCAAGGGCGTTTCTAAGCGATACGACTCTGGATCCGCTTGCTGATCACCATGCATAGACGACACGATGAGCTCTGCATCCGCTAGCTGCGGGCCGGACGGATTGAGTATGGGCTCCTCGTTGCCGCGCGAAACGGCGCGTGAGCTTGTATGTTGTTCTTGACTCGAACGCGCATCGGATCTGCGGAATAGATTCGCCATGGAGGTAGAAGGACGCAAGCTGTTGGTCGAAGCCGAGCTGGACCGTGAGGGTTCTCTAGAGATGCTTGCGCCAAACATGCGGCTGAAGAAGCCCTGTTTGCGTGCATTGTTCCCAGATGATGCAGAGCCGGCCGTCTGTGGACGCGATCTCCGTGCGGGAGCATCTCCTTCTGGCTGTGCTGGATCCTTGTGTTGTGAGAAGAAGTAGCTAAAGACAGACATGGGGCACATACCATGGGGGTCCGATCGAACGCGGGCGGGAATCCTACGTTTTATTCAACGAAGCTCTTGAGAAGTTGGCGGCGCGGGCTCAGCAAAGTCGACAGGGGCTGCACGCGCATGCAGCAGATGAGGTCGTATCAATGCGACGAAGACTACCGTCCGCCCCTACCACCTCGCCATGTGAGGGCGCACCGTTCTGCGTGTTGGAAAACAAAGAATTTGATGAATCCACAGCTCTATTGAGTGCCGCCAATGCTTACGACTGTCTCCTGACTCCCGTGAGGCTCTCCCAGGCGCGTCGGTCTTGTGTTTCGTGATGGCTGTTGTTTGTGGCGCGCGGAACTTTTTATTGTTTGTCTTGTTTGCGATGATCGACGACGACGACGACGACGAGCTCGAGACTTTCAAGCACAGAGCAAGCCCAGATGCCTACCGTCCAGGTGCTCCTCAAAACGCAAAGATGGCGCTCAAGATCACTGCGTCTATGTCGCTTGATCTGCAGCGGGCACTGCTTATATGACACTGTTGATTCAGCTTACCTTGGGACAGATTTTGTCAAGCAAACTGCCTTCTAAGGCTCGTTGATGCTTTGTCCGACCGTCTTAGAAGTCGAGACTGTTTGAATCACTTGTCTGTCCGCACTGGCTGAGACGCTGATCTCAAGACCGCCTGAATATGGTACATTGTGGCTCACAAACACGCAAACAAACTGCGCATCGCGACTCAACTTTTTTAGCGCGACGTGATCGTTATTCTTTCTGCACGCGCCGTTCAACACTGACTCAGAGTCTTGACATCTCCTACGGCTGTTATGGCCAAGTTATCGGATATGCCGCCAGAGCTGGTCGTAAAAATTGCAACTCATCTGACTCATCGCAAAGGAGACATTGCAGCTCTCGTTCATTTTTCTGCAGCGAGCAAAGACCTGCGCAACATTCTTGAAGTCAATCAGTCGCTTTGGCACCAAGCTCACGCCAAATTTTGGACTTTCAGCCACGCTGGCCGTCGAGGTCGTACTGCTGACATTTTCAATCGCAAGACGCCAGAGCTTGCGCTTGGTGCAAAAAACCCGCTGTTGTTGCCCTCAGCGAGCGGAGAGTTCAAGCGTCGACAGCAACTCGATCTTGGAATACGCCTTCTGTTTCACTTTGTGATGCAGCATCCTTCATCGGGTGACGTGGGATCATGGGAGATATGGTGGCACCATGGCGGCATCGATGCAGTGGATGTGATAAGATCTATAAAAGAATGTTCCCTTTCGTCTGATGTTGTCGATCACGAAATCTTGCATTTCTGTAAGCAAATTTCTCACCTGATTAGCTGCAACTTGGGCTGTCAACTACTCAAGCAAACGTCTGTCGAACTGGCTGCCGACCGAAAGGAGGCCCCCACTGCGACTTTAGCGCTCGACTCTATCTTTGCCGTTTCTTGCTTCAATGATTGCGACGGCATTGACGTTGACTTCAATGTGGAGAACGTCGTCAAAGAATTGGCCTTTTCTGTCGCACAGTCTTGGCCGCATCAAGCAAATTGTCGTCGTTCAGCCGACACAATCGCCTGTAGCTGTATCAGCCATTCGCGAACGTCATTCGACACTCTGCACAAGGCCTTGCAAAACCTCGGTTTTGATCATTTGCCAATCGAGGACCCCAACGCAATCGGAGGGGATGCCCTCGCTCAACGTACATTCTTACGATCTGCTATGCTCTTGCGCAAATGCAGAGCGTCTTATACGCTTTGTGTCATCTTCTGTGCTGTCGCAAAGGATCTTGGGCTCAAGTGCTGGCCACGGACAATACACGGGCACCCGATACACAAGTGCTCAAATGTCATTGTGACACAGCGATTGCAGAATGAAGGTGGTTTCGAATGTACCGCGTACTATTCTTCTGTGCAAGAGGTGCCATCTGGAGCCTCAAACTGGACAAGCTACTCGAGCACACCTTCGGCGTGCAGCTGCGCCCCAGTGGAGTCAGAAGCTGCGCCGCGCTCGCAATGGACAAACAACGTGTTTCTGAATGCACTCCTAGATGTTCAAGATGCTGGAGCTATTGCCGCGCTACATCCCTCACGGACAAGCGTGGCCCTTTGCAAGGCTGCTTGGTATTGCAATGCATCACTTCCTCTGCCATTGTCTACATTTGCAAACGCATTAATCGTTCTCGAACCCATCAGTGTCTTGGATTGGAGCTTGGAGCTGCGCCTGCGAATCTCTCAAGCGAGTCCGAATACTGTAGATGGGCGTGCCTATCTGCAGATTATGGGTCAGCTCTTAGTCGAGTATAGGCTTCGATCAGAGTCAGATGAGGAGGCCCTCAGCGCCTCAATCGAGCTTCTCGAAGCCTTTGAGAAGCAGAACGTGCCCGTCACTGCCGAGCGACGTACTACACGCGGGCGCTTAGTGCCATATACTTATGGTACGATTGTGCGGTTTAAGGACGAAATTGGTATCATTTGCGGCATGAGCGATATCTGCAAAGAAAGCGAACAGTGGAAGACGCAATTCATGTCTGACCGGCCAAAGAGAGGTCTTGAGCAATCTTTCTATACAGTCTTCACTGCGACGGGCAATCGAATCTCGGCCGCGGAAGACGACATCAAGGTCATCTCCTGTGCCTCTTGCGGCGATCGTCGAGAAGGTGCTCGTGGTACCAAAAAGCGCTGCGCTCGTGCTTGGCCAGATGCGCACTGGCTTCGACGCGTTGAGAGTTGTGCTGACTTTGGCACATTGTTCAGGGCCCGCAAAAATGCCGGTCGATGTGGGTTTGTTATCAGTAGAGCCATGGCGCCCAAGTACCCGCCTGAGACTTGGCCCCCGAGCGCCAATGCCTGTGATGGCGAAGACCTTTCCGAAGTCGAGGCCAGGATTTTGAGGGTTTCAAAGTCCGCAATAGATTTGGCTAGAGCTGAAGCTGCCCGCACCCGATAACGCTCACTTGACAACTTGACAGAATGTACTTCAGCTCAGTTTGCGGATCTCTGTTGTCCAGTTCTCAAGACGTGACCATCTCGGCAGGTAGCTATAGCTATATCAGACTATGTTACATGATTACCATGTCTTTGAGCGCAAGTTCGAGCATCTCAAAGCCCAAGCCAGTGGCAAGGCGCCGAAGCAATTTGCTCTGCGTCACCACAGTTTCGCGCTTGAGCGATTCTGTCCAGAGACCAGAACAAACGCAGTAAGTGGCGAGATTACCGGCCTTGATCTTCTTGCATCGTCCACATCGCAAGTCTTGCAGCTGATACTGCGCCACGAGACCAGCAAATTGCACAATGAGTGCTTCTTGGATCGCTAGCAGATCGTAAAACGTCCCGCATCGTCCGCACTTTGGCGTGAGTGCTTGTGGTCCATCACCGGTGCCATTCGAGATTTGTAGTGAGGAATCGCGGCCAATCTGCAAGTCCTGCACATTGGAACATCGTTGACAGCAGTGACGAGCAAGAGTGACTGAGCTGCAAGGGTCGGTGAACTTGGCTGTGTTGGCAAACTCGCGCACATCCAAGACCTGGAGCAGGTCACGCCGGAGAACCCGGTTGGCCTGTGCTGCTTCGTTGACAAGCGTAAAAACAGCACAGAGGCTTTTGACCAAAGACAACAGCGGCGCTTCAACGGGCTCGAAGCCAGCTGGCTTGTGTGCCATGAAGAACGACTCGTCTTCCTGCTGCTCTGTTTCCTCAAGCAGTTGCCATTGTTTGTAACGAAGTGCCAGCTGTTGAATCTGTTTCCGTAGAGGGCCGGCAATCTTGCTCGTGACACTACTCATACGTTTCTCCAACGCTTCTTGATCGGCCGTGTTGGCACGCTGTGTCAGCGTCGAATCAGCCAGCTCGCGTTTGACGTCGTACATGTCCCCCATGAACTCCACCACCCAGTCTTCAAAGACTTCGCTGAGCGCTGGCGGCAAATAGTTCTTGACATTCCAGTGCATGGCGGCCGTGGTTTCCTGATCTTCGGCAGTCACTTCCTTTGTGCAATAGCCACCAAAGTTGACCTCGTCAAGCCAAAGCAAGTAATCCCAATACTCGACAATCTGCATGTCAATAAAGTGAAACAGTGTCTTGGATCGAATGGCTTTGACGATGTACTGTCCGTACGCGTAAGCTGTGCCGACGTGCGTTTTGGTGGTCTGAATCAAGATTCTTCCAGGGGCACCAAAAATGACACGACTGCCAACCTTTCTGAATTCCGCCATGAGCTGCAAAAAGGCCTTGTTGCTAATGCGCTGTGAGTATAGGTCAAGGTTCTTGTCGTAAAGCGCAGAATCCTGGGACTTGATCCAGCGCACGGCGCTGTCAATCATAATGTCAGCCTCGGGCGTACCAACCGATGCTTCGCGCCACCACTCTTTGAGCAAAACTTTGAAGGCTGCAATCGACGAAGAGGCAAACGCGGCATCTTGCATGTCGCCAGCATTGATCGAGTTGAACGAGTCGTCTGCTGAAGAGCCTTCGAGCTCGTTGATGACGGCCGAGTTGAGCATCGTCGAGATGATGAGATTGCGCACTTCAAGCTCGATGCACACCGTCGAGTAGGCACCAGGACTGTTGACCTTGACCGACTCGACTGTCTCAAGCGACTTGCTCAGATCATCGAGCTCGCGACCACCTTGATCGGGCAACGGTGCATCTGACCACCACAGCACGACATCCTGAGACTTGAGCTGACGCGCCATGGTCACGTCAATAACAGTGCGTGCTTCGTCAGCGCCGAGATTGCAGATAGGCAGTCTGCCATAACGCGCCATGGACAATCGGTAGTCGAGCCAGGCACGCGCAGACAAGTACTTGAGCACGGAGAGCTTGGCTGCAGCATTGGGCCAGTCGAGCGATGATGCCACATTGTCGTCGCCAGGCATGTGCATGACGGGCTGCTCAGCAAACGTTGCGATTTTGCTTTGAAAGACTTCAGACGGTGTCGACAGGACAACCATGTGAGGGCCTGGCAAATCCGCCTTGATGCGCTTGATGGCTTCTGCGATACCGCGCTGAAACCGCGGCTCAGTATTGAAGACATCGTGAGCCATGGTCAATTCTGCCGGATACTTTTCTCCAAGACTGCCGAGCGACTCACCAAGAGCCTGCCTTTGCTCGCGGTAGATGCGCGAGACATTGGCCTTGCCTTGTTCGCGATTCGTATCGAAAGAAACCCAGAGGCCATCAGACTTGTGTGAGGAAAATACCGCCACCGTCTCTTTTGGACCAGCAACGACATGCATCACAAAGATGTAGTGAAATTGTACATTGGCCAAGTAGTTGTTTTTGCTGCCGGCATCGAGCTCTTTGAGTGACTTGATTTTGAAGCCTGTTGACATGGCCTCGCCGAGTGCACCGGCACGCGTCTCGATGAAGGAGCATTGCGAGCCAAGACTGATCAGCGCACGGTCGAGCAGGGGCAAGTGCCGCTCGTAGATGCCCTCGACACAAGGATGCGCGACCAGATTGGCAAGCTCTTTGCTGCTGTTCTGGTAAGAGCTCTCTGGCATCGTCAATTCGTACATTTTGTCGGACATTTGACCACTTGGCAACTTGGCAACGGTCTCGGTCAACTTACAGTCTGCCAACTTGATGTCTGGTACATGCTCGTTGCGGAAATTGATAAAGATTGATCGCGGTACACGGATGCGGATACTCGAGATGGCTTGGCCGATGAGGACCCACGCTTTGAGGACACCTGGCTCGTCCGAATCTTGAAGTTGAAGGAGCTCATAGTGATCCGCTGCAATGCGCTCAGCAGCCTTGTTGCGTAGTCGCTCCATGGCACCGCCACGCGCACCAGGCCGTCGACTTTCATCCTCACCCATGATTTGACGTCTGCGTTGCCGCGCAGCAGCTTGAGACTTCCACTTCTTCTTTTGATGACGCAGCCAGACGGTATAGCCACTGATTTCCACGCCATCAATCTCAATGATACCCTCATAAAACTCGTCGAGCGGCAGCGGACGCAGGACTTCAGGCTGTTCGGGTGCAGAAGCATTGGCACGTGCTTTACGCTTGCTGTTCATGATGCTGGCGCGCTTCTCGTTGATGTTGCCAGGGCTGTCCTCGAGATCTGGCACGGCGTGGTTCAAGACATTGGCATCCTTCTCCATGAGGGCAGGATCAAGCTGTGCAAAGAATTTGGTCATCTTGCTCTGCTTGAAGGGGTCGAGCGCTGCAGCAAGTTGCTTGTTGAGCCAATCTGGGTGTGCCACACGCGGAACAGGATTGCTGATCTTTTGCATGGCAGCCGGCATGGTGATGAGCTTTTGGATGACCGACCCAAAGCGATCGAGGTAGTAATCCCAATCGAGAATACTGCGCAAATCGAATTGCGTCAAACTTGGATCCTTGAGCCATTTGCGCAAAAAGTGGCGCTTGATGCTGTCTTCGGCTGAAAAGATGGCAATCGGCACGGCACGCTCCGTCACGGGCGATGATTTGGGTTGCGCCGAGATGATGTATTTGCAAGCAAGACCTTTGTCCTTGATCATCTGATCACCGAGAAACTCAGCAAGTCGTTTTGCCGTCGAGATGGACGTTGACTTGAGCGAGCCATACTCGGCAATCGTCTTGGACATGCTCCTGTTTTCGCAGACCAAGTCAACGAGCTCTTCATCAGCAAGCGTGGCACCTTTGCTGTACAAGACATCGAGCCATTTGTCGGCCACCTTGGCGACAGCGGCATAGCATTCTTGTAAATTGCTGCCTTCGAGAAACACCTTGAAGACTTGCGTTTGAAAGACCTTGATGAGTTTGAGCTCACCGCGCCGCTTCACCTCAAATCCCTTGAGCTCGGCGAGGGTGCCGTCGTCGTTGAAGACGGCATACCGCTTCTTCAAATTCTTGTTTTCCTCCTTGGATGTCGGCAAGATCATGGCCTTGTACGGTCCGTCCACCTCGAAAAAGATTGAGTTTTCCGAGTGCTTTTCGTAGCGAAACGACTTTGCATCGACCAAGTCCTCGTATTGATGATTGGTGAACTTGTCGTGCACGAGATGGTTGAGCATGACACACGGATAAGAAATGAAGAGCGGCTTGCCGTTGCGCATTTTGAAGGTGAAGTTTTCAGGAAAGGTGGCCGGCAAGATGCACCAGATACCATCGGTATCAAGCTCGAGTGGCCGACCGATGCGCTCAACGAGTTGTCGCGCCAACTGAATGATGGTGGCACCCGTCAGACAAGTCACGCCGGCCATCTCCATGGAATACCATCGTGACCCTTTCCGCATGACATAGCCGTAGAAACTGTTCAAGATAACCTTGTGCGCCAGCTGAAGCGAGTCATACAGGATAATCATCTTTTTGGCGTCTTCCACCTCGAGTGGCGATGCTGCATCGGCGGCAAGTTGCTCAGCGTTGCGCTTCCAAGTCTTTTGATGGTTCTTGTACTCATACCGGCGATCGCGGAAGCCCTTGACGGTATTGACATAGAATGGATTTTCACGCTGACAGACAATCGTCGTGCGCTCAATCGTCTTGGTCTCTTTGATTTTGTGATAGACCTTGCGTGAATAATCACCGAGTCGTTTCGTCACATGCGTCATCTGTTCTTGCGGTGGAAGTTGCGCAAACGTCCGCGGCTTGCCTGTCGGGAATCGTGGCGGGAACTGCTCAGAGACAAGCGTTTGCTTAATCATATTGTACTCGTCGCGTTTTGGCGGGTAGTACTCGCCACGCCACGCCCATGTCATGCGCTTATCACAGGTCTTGCCAGGCCGGTTGAAGTCACAGGTGGCGCAATTTGATTCGTCGACAATCGAGTCTGGCTGAAGTCGATTGGTTGTCATGATGTTGGGGTACATGCTGGCGACGTCGAGATGGTAAATTTTCGGGCAATCGCTGCGTGAGGGACGATCACGCAGCTCTTCGAGTTGGGAGAGAATCTGTGCCTTGATGTCATCGTAGTCTTCGACATCCTCCATCTTTTTGCCGGCTTCCACCTCGATTGAGAATTGAAGCGCGCGGTCGAGATCGTCAATCAGACCCTGGATGGCGTCCGGTTGCACCTCAAACTTTTCAGGAATATCGCTGCGAAAGACGCCAGCTTCGAGGGACTCGACATGACCACCGACATAGGTTTCTGATTCCAGGAGGTGACCTTCAAAGAAGCGCTCGGGCTCTTCGACGTACTTGTTGGGGAGAACAATACCATCTGAATAAGCATTCACCTGTTGTTAGCGCTCCTCGATCAATCTTTTGAGACGGTACCATGAGCAGCATCTCGCAGAGTGTGCCTGTGCCTTTGCGTAGACAATCATCCGGATTGAGTGGCAAGATATTGCAGAGCGAAAAGATGAAGGGATGACAGTACTTCATGTAGAGGTAGTAGGTTGCCACGGCGTCAGAGACGGAGTACTGGGCCAAGACTTGCGGCTTTTCGCTGGCATAGAGCGTCATGAGTTCTGGATCGAGCTCGATGGGGTCATAGCCTAGTTTCGCCGTTGTGACGGCTTTGAGACCTTGACTGCCTTGCGGCAGGTACGAGTCGCGTTTGACCCAGGCAAAGGCGTCCATATGCGCCGAATAGCGCGATTGATAAACGTCTTCTGAATTCTTTTTGAAGCCAATCTCTTCAAACATGTCAATGCCATGGATCAAGGCGCGCGTCTCGACAAAGGGCCAATCGAAAAAGTCACCGTTGTAGGTGACGATGACGGTTGGTTTGGCGTCTTGAATGTGTGAAAAGAAGCGCTGGATGACGGCTTTTTCGTTTGCCTCGTTGAAGATCATGAAAGGACCTTTGAACTCAGGCTTTGGCGTATACTCAAAGTCTTCAATATCCTTTGAGACAATCTCTCGGTTCGTAATCAGAAAACCTTCGCCGTCAATCATGTAGGAAATCATCATGATTTGATCCACGGCGGCATCAGGAAACTTGAGCGGTAGCTTTGTTGTTTCGATATCATACGCCATGACGACGGGGTCAGCACGCGTAATGCGCGACTCGACGGCTGCAAACGAAACTTGGCCATGTTTCGCCGTGACATCATACCATTTACCGACACGGATATCGAGATCAATGGCGACGCGAACTTGATACGGCACGTCGTATTCGCGTAAATCCACAATCGCCTCGGTCGGTTCTTGCTTAGCAGAAGCAAGCACTTCTTCATCGTCGTCGTAAAAGTTTTGCGCAGCGACTTCGTTGTAGACGTCGAGGGCGTCCAGTTTGCTGCGGTTCTTTTCCACAAGCGGTGCCAAGAAGCGTTTCGTTTCGTAGAGGTCGGATGTATTGGAAAAAGTGACTTTGATAAAGGTCCGCCTGTAGCCAGTCAGATGATTGGGCATGCGCAAGTCTTCGAGCTGGACACGCGAGAGATGCCGTACGACACCTTCAAACTTGCGACGTAGAAACTCTTCCACCTCGGCTTCGTGATTCACCTTGACGGCGATGAGAAAGTAAGGCTCATAGGGAATCGTTGCGCGGAAGGATTCACCGCCGTCTTGAAGAAAGTAGTAGTCGACAGCGGCGCGTCCAGTCGTGTGATCGGCGTCGACGAGTAAGGTTGGGTGCATGTTGATGAGCCATCCTTGGCGCGTAGGACCCGCCTCGTACCGCGTAAACCCAAATTTATCTGCCGTCAGTCTCTCCCTATTTCATCAGACCAAGGTTAGTCTTACCATCAATGCCTGACGCGAGTGCGATCGCGTTGAACTTATCCTCAGTCGAGTTGGCGGTCGTTGTATCCGCCAAGCCGGCCGAACTTGCCGCTTTGCGCTGCGAGACGAAGCGGCCGCGCGATGCTGCACTCCCGCCGCGATGGGCCGTTGACCCTGGGATGCCAAATGTCTTGCTCGGCCTTCCCATTTGTCTTGAGTTGGCTATGTATCTTTTACAGTCGCGTCTTTAGCTCGGTCAGCTTTGAATTTTGATTGTCGCGTCGAAATTCGCGACAAACTGAGTGAAGGGTGAAGCTACCTAGGTAAGGAGCTACTTAGGTAAGGAAGCTAGCAGAGCTATGACTTGGACTACTCATAGAACTCTTCCATAGCCTGCTACTGCTGCTGCTGCTGCTGCTGCTGCTGCTTAAGACGCCACACCTCATACGCTAAAGAATGACCCAACACACCTTGTCCCACAACAACCTTGGCAACAGGCTCCACCGGTGGCACGGTGAACCACACTACTTCGCCTTGCTTATCCCGCACAAACCGCCTCTTGACCGCTTCCGGCAACAGGACTTGCGGTCCTTCGGGCCCAGTCAAGGTAAGAGCAGTGGCATGGACACGGTTGCCCAGTGAGGAGAAGCGTTGCGTGGTTTGTACGGCCGGCTGCATCGGTGCCTGCTGTTGCTGCATTTGAAGTTGCTGCTGCTGCTGCTGCTTCTGTTGCTGTTGCTGTTGCGCAGGCGTGCCAGTATTGTTATAGGGACTCATATAACCTTGCTGCGAGGTAGTCGATTGCGACGCGCCCGCTGCATAAGGTGACGCATACGTTACCGGTGTGCCTTCTCCACCGGCACCTGCTGGCAAGGCAGCGCCACGTAAAGGTGTATTGAGCGCCTTGAGTGACCCCTGCCGCATGGGCGCAAGGGGACGTGCGCCAGCCGGAGTCGCGAGGCCAGAAGCAGCCATGGGACGCGCGGCGGCAGGGGAGGGTAAATACGCTGTTTGCGGCTGGGACTGAGTTTGCGGTACAGGCACTGAGGATGGGTTGGTCATGGGCATCGCCAACGGCATGGGTACAGCTACGCCTGCTGGATCTGACATCAACGCGGTGGCTGATGCTGTTGTCGAAGTGGATCCGGCCATCATGGCTTGGACACTTTCCGGGGTCGGTGTCGGCGGACAGAGAATCAAATTGCCCGTCTTGGGTGGTGCATTCTTATCGGCTTGTTCCAAAACGTCTGGCATGGGTGCGTCTGGATCAGCCTTGGTGCTTTGCGGATCTCCTGGCGGCAGGAGATACAACAACGGCGATGGGAAACGTTCTGGATAGCGTTGCGTGGGGAATTCAATCAACTCGGCATTCGCGTCTTGCTCGCGAACGCCTTCCGTCAGGCATGACTTCCAAGACTTGATTTTGGTAAACTTGCGCTCTTCGACATTGTATCGAAACTCACACACAAAGAGGTTCTCTTCGTTGCCTTGGAGCGCTTTTGGTCGACCGCGGACATATTTTGTCAAGTACATGACGTGACAGTCGCCAATCAGGTCGGTGATGGGATGATCGCGGTAATGATTTGTTTTGAAGACTTCATGCTCAAAGAAGCGACGGTCGGCGCGATGCACCGTCTGACGCGGTCGAAAGAACCAGCAAACGTGAATACCAAACGAGCGATCACTCTCATGCTGAAAACAACGATGAATCTGCGCCACCGTCGGCACCTCTGGGTCATTTGGATTATGCAACAAGATCCAATCGCCAATCGCATAGTATCGATTGTTGTAAGGAATCTTGGCAATGTTGCGTCGGCCACGCACCATGGGTAACAATGGCACCGACTCTTCTGACGCAAACGCCTCTTGTTCGGCAGCAAGGGCCGCCGCCGCTGCTTTTTTAGCAGCCGCCGCTTCTGCCGCCGCCTGTGCGCGCTCTTCAGGCGTCCGTTTCTCATAAAGGACAATCTCATCGAGTGCCGTCAACAAGGTCGCAGCGGCATTGTAAATCGTCGATCCTTCTTCATTGTACTCCTGCGCATTGTAAAAAATCCGCTTCAAATCAGCAACAAAGTCATCGACGGTGTTGTACACCTGTTTGCGAATATTCGCCTTGGCCATCGTCAAGCACATCGGGTCTTGAATGCGTTTGTAGTAATCTGGATAGTCGGCCTTGTCGGGTAATCGTTCAAACGGCGGCGCAAGAGGTTTACCGCCACCGCGTGAGACGTTGCGGAGACGACGGATGATGGTGGACATGAGCGTTTCTTCCGCTGTTTCTGTATAGGGTGCGCGACCTTTTCGACGACGGCCGGTGGAGGGTGTTGTACTACCGCCGCCGCCGCCGCCAGTCGCACCGCCATCGCCTTGTTCATGCTCTTGATCGTTGTCATGGTCGCCTTCATCCTCCGACGCGTTTGAAGCCGCCGGCAAAGGTCCCAAATCAGGCCGCTCGGCTTCTTCCGCCGTCAAGACATGCTCCTCGACCAATCGCTGTAATTCTGCAACCACGACCTCTTCAAGCGCTTCGGCATCGATATACAAGGGCGAGTCGCTGCGGTTATACGTCTTTGCATTGTGAAAGATTTGAAACAAGTCTTGTAGAAATGCTTGCCAAGAGGGATACTTGTTGCGCTTGTCACGCACGATATCGAGCGCGACTGGGTTCTGGATGACGGTATAGTAGTCTGGTAGGTCGGCACGCGGTGGCAGGACGTGGAAGGGGTCTGCGCGTGAATGGCCGTTTTCATCTTGGGCATTGTTGATGGCTGTGAGGAGGGCTAACGAAGCGGATCGCTGGCTTTTGGAGAGGCCCATGCCTCTTTCTTTCTCTTTGCTTCCAACGAAAGGGTGTTTGTGTTTTGGTCGTCGCGATTCTTGTGAAGGGAGAGAGAGCCAGGCTATGGCAAGAGCTAGACCAGATACTATACTAATGTTACAGTAATGTATACTAGAGCTAGAGCTAGATACTGGAAGAGAGAGACAGCAGGCAGCTAGTCAGTACGTCAACTCAAGTCAAGTCAAGTCAAGAGCAAGAGCAAGGAGCACGCGATGATGCCAACTACTCAGTTTTGTCACTACCATCGACTGGATCCCTCGTCGCAAGACTAAAGGGATCCTCTATGAGAAAAGACTTTTTAGTCTGAGTCGTGCTTCGATGCCTGCTCTTGTACCCTAGCGGATGATCTAGAGGGTTATTGACCAACTGACCAGCAGCCTGTTGTCTTGCTCATCATATCTTACTACTGTAGAGGCTATAGCTAGTGGATGACCTTGGGCTGAGCACCATTGATCTCCGTCGTGGTATACCGATCCCCATCCTTCGCTCCGTCTTTCACCTTCCATGAATCCTCCGTCATGCCATCGCGTGTCTTGAGCTCCTCTTCAGGTTGACTATCCTGTCGTGTCTGTGCCAACACACTGCGATCCTTGTCGTCGGTTTTATGATTGCTGCTGCTGCTGCTGCTGCCACCAACGGCACCCGACAAGGGACCTTCAGGACCCGTCTCGGGCAGAACAGCAGACGCCAGCTCGCTTGACTTTTGCTTGATGTTCTCCATCTACCGTCAGTCAAGACGCATCCTCGCCATAAGAACCTACCGTAGATTGTCCGCTCATCTTGCAAGTGTTGTACAAAGACTACGTCAGACTCGATAGCGACCTAAGGCTAAGGCAGGTGCTTCGCTGAGTCATGCGTCGGATGATTGACACCCTCAGCATGGGCTCCTTCCTGCTCTACAAACGCAACCGACTCCCGGATGGCCCTCTCCAAGTCAAACAACAAGTCATCAATATCCTCAATCCCAACACAAAGTCGTATCAAATCCTCAGGCAAGTTGCGGGCGCGTCGAACCGCCTCGGGGATACTCGCATGGGACATCCTGCAAGGCATGGAAATGAGTGAATCGCACGAACCAAATGAAACAGTAATGCCATAGATTTTGGTGCGCGAGACGATTTGTTCAGAGAGGGCGATACTGCCTGTTGAGAACGACAAGACGGCACCCCCGCCTTTTGCAATCCTGCTGTGAAGCTCGAATTGCGGATGAGACGAGAGACTTGGATAATTGACGTGACAGTCTTGTCGTTTCAAAAGAGACGCGAGATTGGATTCAAGCCAGAGGGCGAGTTGACCTGCATTGGCCATCGCCCGCTCGAGGCGAATACCCAGCGTCTTGACACCGCGCATCAACAACCACGCATCAAACGGCGCAATACCACAGCCTGTGGCATTCACAACAAAGAAGAGTCGTTTGTAGAGGGCGTCGTCATTGACGGCAATGACGCCGGCCATGACATCGTGATGACCATTTAGGTACTTGGTAGCAGATTCATAGTGAATATCACAGCCCAATGTCAGTGGCTGCTGCAGCAACGGTGACATGACTGTATTATCCACCACGACAATCGCCGCCGGATTGGCTTTTTTAGCCAAAGCAGACAAGGCTGGCAAATCCGCAATCTTGAGCAACGGATTCGTCGGTGTTTCCAAAAACACCATCGTCGTCTTTGCAGACACGGCCGCCGCAAACGTTTCCGTCGAGGTGGTATCGACATGCTTGACCGTCACGCCCGCGTTCTCTTTTAAATAAGTCAAGAGCCGGTTCGTGCCGCCATAGAGGTCATCGCCCGCCACCACCTCATCACCTGGCTTCAACAACCGAACAATCACATCCATGGCGCCCATGCCACTGTTGATGGCCAGCGTATACTTGCTTCGAAAGACTTTACAGAGATGCTGCTCGAGCTGTGTCCGTGTCGGGTTGCCGGAACGGGTATAGTCATAATCACCCATCTGCGTGGCTGACACTTGTTTAAAGGTGGCTGTTTGGTAGAGAGGTGCGACACTCGGCATGTAAGGGTCACGTTGAGAAGGGCCATTGTTGAAGTGGACGAGCTCAGTCGCCAAACTGAATGGACGGTCTTCTGCCATGGTAGCTCTAGTCCTGGACCTGCTCTATACCAAAGTAGCTATCGATCTAGTCTGCAGATGCTGGTCGTTGACGTCGCGATAAGATTTGAATAGTCGCAGTCACAAATAACGCTCAACTACACTAAAACATACTGCTACTCTGCTACTACAAGTTCTACAAGTACTGCAAGGACTCTGCTACTGTTACTGTCACTGCTACTGCTGCTGCACAGAAGTAGCCACCGTTGCGCGATCAGAGACAGCCCGCTCAATCTCCTTGTTCTCAATCGCAATACTCCTTGTCATGTTGCTCGTCTTGTAGATGCCAATCAACCGCGCACTCAACTCAAACATGTTGTTCCTCAGCGAGATGACAATAAACTGAGCATTCTTGGTCCGGTCGCGGATATAGTTGGCCACGATACTGACATTGCGGAAATCCAGCGCAGCATCAATCTCATCCATGACATAGAGCGGCGTCGGCTTGTAATGGTGCAAGGCAAACACAAGCGCCAGTGAAGAAAGCGTCTTTTCACCACCAGACAGGTTCGCAATGTTTTTCCAACTCTTCTTGGGCGGCATAACGGAAAAGAGAATACCCTCGCTGAACGGATCGAGCGAGTCCACCAACTCGAGCTCGGCATTGCCACCCATCGTAATCATCTGGTACATCTCCTTGAGACGCGCCGAGATGGTATTGAAACCTGCCATAAACTCGGTATGCCGACGCGTGCGTAACTCTTCCACCATCGACCGGGCCGCATCCCGCTCAGCAATCGATTCAGCCAAAACGGCCGCACGCGCCTCGTAATCTTCACAGCGCCGAGCATACTCCTCCAATACACCTGGCTCAATACGGGCATCTTGTGTCGCTTGCTTGAGTTGCGCCACTTCAGCCTTGAGAGTGGCCTTGTCCAGCGCTTGCAACTCGTCCGCCGTCAAATCATCCAACGAGCCCGCTTGCTCGGTGGCAAAATGATGACTCAAGGGGATCAGCGTCAACGCGGCGCGTCGTTCACAGGCAACACGCAAGGCATGTTCCACCTCTGCAAGCCGCTTGCGATGCTCTTGCAGCTTGTTGCCGAGCTCAAGGGCTTGCGCTGCAATCTGGTTGCGTTGCTCCGTCTCGGCATCGAGCTCGCGCTTCAACTCGGCCATCTCTTCTTGAGACGCTTCCAACGCCTGCTTGTTAGCTTGTCATTTGATGAGGATGAAGGAACAACGCACGTATTGCAAGTCTTCAATCTGTTTCGTGACACCGGCATCATGGGCGCCATCGAGTTGCTCTTGCAGCATCGTCAAATCCGACTCGACACCTTCCAACTCGGCCGCTGCCTTTTCAGACTGCGAGGCATACGCCTTGGCCTGCGCCACCGCTTTCGCTTTACCCATCTCAAGCGTCTGCAAACGATCCGCGAGTGCCTGTAACTGATCGCGCAGAGACTCGACTTTACTGCTTTGCGTGCGCAACTTGATGCCACCGACATCGAGAATCTTGTCTTGCAACAGCTTAATAGCGTCTTCCAGACCAGCCGTCTGTTGCTGCAATCCTGCCATCTCCTCCTCAAGCGTGCTCGCCTGTGCTAGCAATGCCTTTTCACGCTTGGCATCCGCAGCAGAAAGACCAGCGCGGGCACCTTGCGCCGACGCCGCACAACGCGCCTGTAAATCACGCTGTCGACCAAGCAACGCCGCTTGCTCAATCGACCGTTTCTGTCGCTCAAGCTTTAGAGTGGGCACCTGTGCCGTCAATGTCTGCACCTGCTGCTCCACCTGAGCCAATTGCGCCGACACTTGCTCAAACGACGCGCGATGTTGTTGCTGGATCGTTTCGAGTTTGGCGACACCTGTGGCAGACTCGCTCGACGCCACAAATTGCGATGCCATGCCGCCCTTGGCCACGCGTTGGCCGCCACCGGTCATGGTACCCGACTTGTCAATCAATTGTCCATCGAGCGTCACAACACGCCATCGTTGTGGGCCGCCATACGCGAGTCGATTCGCCTGCTCGAGCGATGTTGCCACGAGGGTGTTTTGCAAGACCGAGTAAAATGCCGGTGCGAAACGCGGGTCGAGCGGTTGGACGAGGTCAAACAAACGTGGCACGTTTTCAGGCGTCTGGATGGCGCCCAGATTACGTGAAGGTAAACGATCGAGGAGGATAAACATGGCGCGGCCGAGATTGTTGCGGCGAAGGTGGTCGATACAAGCTTGACCGGCGTCGACCGATTGCACGACCATATTGTCGAGTTGTGGGCAGGCGGTCGAGATGGCGACATCGTATTGGGCGTCAATCTTGCCAAGATCACCGAGACGGCCATGGAAGCCTTGGATACGGCCAGACTCGCTCAATTTGGTCAACCCAGACAAGACGTTGCTCTGTGACGTGGAAGCAGCCAAATTACTGCGTGCCTCGTCTGCCTTTTGACCCGCCGAGAGGAGCTGGGTCTTGCATTGCGCTTCTTGCTTTTGCAACACGGCAAGCTGCTTCTTGGCTTGCACGAGGGCGCGCTCGGCAGCGACAATCTCTTGCTCAATCGCTTCGGTATCGCATGCCGCCAACTCCTCCGTCACCGTTTGCAACAATGCCTGTGCCTCCTCTGCCTCGCGCCCAGCAGCGGCAGCTTGATCAAGCAACATCTGTCGCTCCGACTTGCACAAGGCCAAGGCACTCGCCTTATCTTGCACCTGTCGATCCCAAGGTTGTTTTTCGCGTTGTTTGGCTTCAATCTGATCGGCATAGACTTGCGTCTTGTCTGACAGAGCAGCACGAATCTCGGCAAGTTCGGCTTGTTCCTGCTCGAGCGATGCTTCTAGCGTCGTGACTTGTTTGGTCAACTTGCCACCTTCCTCATCGGCGCTTTCAATCGTTCGCGTCGATTCACGCAACGCCAAATCGGCGACTTGTGCCTGTTTCGCAAGCTTCTTCTGCTTCGAGGCGAGATGCTTGACGCGTTCTTGTAACTTGACTTGCGCTTCCTGGCCAGCATTTTGCTCCTTGACAAGCACGGCAAGTTGCTTCTTGAGACCGTCTTGGTGTTTTTGTTTTTGAGCAAAAGACTGCTGCAATGCCTCCGTCTTGGCCAAGCCAGCTGATTCACCCAACGCCGCCAACGCCGTTTCAGTCTCTGTCAACATCTGCCGCGTCATGGTCTGCTGCTCACCTGCCTCTGCCGCCTTGAGCTGAAGGAGCATGGATTGTTTAACGGCCAGCGTATTTTCTTGTTGAATTTGAGCGACGGCGATATCCTTCTTGCCCTCGAGCCTGTCTTTTTCCTGAGCAACACGACCGACACGGGCATTCTGCTCCGTCACCACTTCATTCAACGCTTCAGTCCGTTGCAAAGCACCTTCAATCGGACTCTTGTATTTGGCCGTGCCAATGATGTCTTCCAGGTACTCGAGCAAGCCATCATCGTGCTCAGTGGGTGCTTTCGGTCGCATCTGGGCAATGGACTCGACTTCACCTTGCAAAATCAAAAACCGCTTGTGATCGAGATCGATGCCGGCAGTCTTCAGCAACGTCGTGACTTCAGTAAAGGAAGAGTCGCGACCATTGATGGTATACTTGCTCGCATTGTTTTTGAAAGCTTTACGCGCAACAATGATGCGTGAATCTGGCACGACACGATAGTCTTCTGGGTCTTGCACGTCATCATAAATCGTCTCAAAGTGCACCTCGACCGAGCAATAGCCTAAATCCGGATGCGCCGTTGAATGATGAATCAAAGCTGAAATCTTGCCCTGACGCATCTTGCTCGCTCGAAAGCCAAAGACAAACAAGAGCGAGTCAATCACGTTACTCTTGCCGCTGCCATTGGGCCCCACCACGGCGCTGAAGGATTTGTGAAAGGGACCAATGTGTTGCACGCCGGCATACGATTTGAAATTCTCAAGCACGAGCCTGCTAATCACAATGCGCGTGGCGGGGCCTGTCTCGACCGGTGCAGCAGCGATGACCGCTTCTTCAACTGGCATGGGTACAATCGCTGCTTGTTCCATCGAGAGACGCGCGGCACGGATGGCTTTTTGCGTTTCGAGGGGGGACATGGGGGTGGGTAGGACACTGGCAGGCGGTGGCATCGGTAGTGACATGGCCGTTGCAGTAGCAGTAGCAGCAACCGTAGTCGTCGTCTCAGCAGCAGCGACAACAGAGGTCGCCATCTTTACCTTCGCAGCCGAAGAAGCCGGTTCATCCACTTCAGGCAGAGCATTCTCCTTTTCGGCAGCGAGACCCACCTGCCTTGCTTTACCACTTGTCGATCGACGCGCCGTAGGTGTTTGTTGCGTTGATTCACCTAAAGGGCGACGACCGGGCGTTTTGGCCGTTGATGCAGGTGCAGCGGCGGCAGAACGCGTCACAGAGCGAGAACGCGTTGAAGGGCGCGTCGAAATGGGTGTCTCGGCAGTGCCATCGAACGAGGCCCGTGATGCCACGCGTGTCTTTGAAGCTTGTTTTTGTTTTTGTGCAGGTTTTTGTTTTGTAATGGGCCGCGGCGTGGCGAGATCGTCGGACGCGTCGGTCTCAGAAGATGAGGAAGCAGACTCGACGATGGCACGTCGGACGGCGCGTCTTGGTGCTCTTGCTGCCGACATCGCCTTGATGTTGTGGTTGTATCCTTGTAGTGTTCGTGGTCGATGGCGGATATCGTGTTGTTGTTGTTGTTTTGGCTCAGAAAAGAGAAGCGCGACAAGACAAGCAGGAGAAGAGATGGAAGATGGAGGCTTGTACAAGTCAAGGAATAGAAGAGATAGAAGTTTGTACAAGTCAATGAATTGGTTTCTGGTGTGGGTATGTACATGGCATAGAGCCAAGAAAGTGTCTCATAGAGAGCAGTAGCAACAAGTAAAAGGGATTCCCAGTTTAACCGCCGAAACCATAAATGGTGCGTCCCTGCCTCTTGAGTGCGTAGACGACATCCAACGAGGTGACCGTCTTGCGCTTGGCGTGCTCAGTGTACGTGACGGCATCACGAATGACACCTTCCAAAAAGGTCTTGAGGACACCGCGTGTCTCCTCGTAGATGAGACCCGAGATACGCTTGACACCTCCACGACGAGCAAGACGACGGATAGCGGGCTTGGTGATACCCTGAATGTTGTCACGCAAGATCTTGCGGTGACGCTTGGCGCCTCCCTTGCCCAATCCTTTTCCTCCTTTTCCCTGTGTTGTTAGTGATGTGCTAGAGTGGATTGATCAGGAGACTTACGCGTCCAGACATGATTAGATGTGTTTGATTGAAGTTTGCTGGGTGCTCGTTGGTCTGTTCACTGCTCTGGGGGGATGCTCTCTTCTTATGCTTCTGTTCTGCATCTCATTCGTTTGTTTATTATTATTATTTATTTATTTATTTACTTGTATTTGTTTATTCTTTCTTTCTTTCTTGACGCGTCTCGTTGCTTTGTTTACTTTGCAGAATTTGTTCTCAGGAAGGGAGCGACGAGCTAGCTAGTAGCTACCTGGCTAGGCCATGATTGCTTCGTGCTCGTATGCGCATCCTACTGAAGACTAGTCTGACTGACTAACAGCAAGCACACTGCGACGGACACCACTGACATGCTCAAACACATCCTTACATGCCAATCCTCGCTCATGACATCCAGCCGTGAATGCCCTGATACCCCCGCCGACGCCGAAGTAGACATGCTTGGCTGCCACCACCGCCAGACTTCCTTTTGATTGCAAGACTTGCTCTGTCAGGGATAGAAAGGCAGGAAGGGAAGACGGTGCATAGATGGTCTCGCTTGCCAGAAGCAGGGTGGATGTACTTGAAACGAGCCCGGAGGCCATCTCGGCGGACCAAGCACCTGTCAGTCCTTCAATCGTGATGCCGATGTCGACCAAGGATTGCTGAAAGTGTAACAAGTCTTCCGCCGTGACGGTCACTTCGCCTTCCTCCTGCCATGCGTCTGTATCCTCTTGTAGCTGCTGCTGCTGCCGCCGCCATACCAAAAACAGATTCGGAATCGTACAGAGCTGCAAGACCGCCAGGTTGTAATCCTGTACCGTCAACTTGAGCGCCGTCCGCGTCTCCAACGCTGCATCCAAGACGCACATCGATGGCAATGCCGTGCCGCAGCCCAGTTCCACCACATGTTGATAATTACCTTGTAAACCAGGCAGATGCGCAGCAAGATCAAGACTACATTCCCAAGTCTTGAAGCCACCTTCGTATTGACCCTTGATGACGTCGTCTTTGGCAAGATAGGCTAGTGTCTCTTCCGCAGGCGCCATCTCATCGCCATCGCTGTTGCCGTTGCCGCTGCTTCGATCATGGGCCGCTTCATCCACGTCGCCAGCCATCAGCTGATGCTTGACATCCCACAGCTCCCGTCTCGGCACCTGTCTCTCGCCAAGTCGCAAGGTGCTGTAGGCTAACGTACGCGGCATGGCTTGCAAGAGCATGGCGAGGGTATGTCGTTTGCATGGCAATAGCGCGGGCATGGCCTCCTCTTGCTGAGTCTCTGTCTGATTTGGCCCTTGTGTTGATGCGTCTTCGTCTATGGTATAGTCATCGCCGTCGAAACCAAAGGAGAAGGACATGCTCGTCTTTTACGTTGTTTGGCGGCGTCATGCCAGTGCGATGGCCGTTGCGGCAAATTTAATTTTCGCAAAGACATGCGCAACGCCATCTGATCAGCAATCTATAGTACCGAAGTAGGGATACCAAGCTGAAGCTGCTGTCAAATGCAACGCCTTTCCAAGCTCAAGACCTCGACAATCTCAATCATCATCATGAAGTCAGCTAGAAATACAGCAATCTGTCAATAGCTATGCAGGCAATGAACCTTGTCTAGCGATACACTTGTCTGGCTGTACGCAAGGAGAGAGACCCATGGACTATACCTAAAATGCAGCTCGGTAATCTTTGCGCATGCTACTGTCAGGAGACCTCTCGACAGCTATGCGCGTTCTGCTGAACCGTGAGAGCAGTCTTAAGAAATTCGAATGAATCAGCTGCGCACGACACTGGCGGAACCAACATGCTGGCCAACTTGAGCAGACTTCTTGTTGAGCATGGAATGAACACTGCATGGTACCTGAATGAAAATTCTGTCACCAGACAGCTCGAGTCGGAACGTTTGAAATGCTGGCCAAGCATGCTGCCAGAGACGATCGAACAAACACCAGTTGACGTCTCCCTTGTGTTCATGGCAGTCGCTTGCCTCAGTCTCGATGTCGCCCTCTGGTCAATCAAAGTAGACACGACTTGCGCCCTTTCATGCTGGAGGGGAAGGCTTCGTCGCGCACGACAAAGACAGGGACTTCTCATTCAAGTGCACAATTCCTTCAGTCAGCGTCAACGCACGCTGTTTTGTCAGGCACGCGTCCGTCTTGGGGCGCTTGACCTGTTGTGCCGTGTCTGGATCTTGCACCTGCTGGGCAGCCTAGCGCTATTGCTGGTTGTTGAAATCTACAAAATCTGGTTTTGACGCTTATGCAAGTCTTGCAACGTGCTAGGTTCCAGTCCGTGAGCGTCTGAGTCAAGCGTGCCTGTCGGCGTTGTGGAAGCGTCACCTGCCATCCTTGATTGAGACGTGGCTACAGAGAAGAATGGATTGAGGGACAGCACGTCTCTCTAGAAAGCCAGAGACTTCCAAGTGTCTCATCGCCTTCGAATGCGGGTATTGAGTCCCTCTCGAGCTCATATGCCGATCAGGGTTCTTGGTGCAGTTCAGCCGACGTTGCTCTGGCCATCTGAACAGTAATGACCTCTCTGGATGTCGATGCTCCGTATGCTCAGCATGTCCGAGTCCTTCGACAGAATCAGCGGCTTGAATTGCCTGAAGCCGGCGGAAAGATTTAATCAGCCAGCCTGATGACCAGTTCGTAGCTTGGCGAGCAAAGCTACCACAAATGGCCGACATCATGCTCAGGAACGGGTCACCGCATCTTGCCAATGTCAACGCCTCGCACAACCCTCGCTGGACGTATGCGACTGCGGATCCTCGTTGTTGCCGGCCCGAATGCACTGAAGCACGCAGGCAAGACGTCGCAACGGATATCGAACGAGATCTCGTCTGTGTGAGATTGAGGCCTAAATCTAGCAAAAGTAGGCCAGGCATGCTGCCAAAGAAGGTCAAACACGGCCCAGTTGAAATCACCAGTATGCCGAGAGACGATATGACCCGTACGGCTCTGCGAAGGCCCTGCACTGAATGAGTCATGTCGTCTGAACGCCCTCGAACAAGTAGGACAAAACATCTTGACCAAAACTTTCGAGCTGGCGTCCTTGATCGAAAAGAACGGAATCCTGAGTAGAACTGTGGCGCCACGGTGCAGATAAAAGGCTTCGTGGACGTCTTGCCGAGTCTGCGTCTTTGCTCAAACGCCGTATTGTGCGTGAAACTTTGGCGGTTTGCGCTTGCTGGGCAAGTTCAACAGCCTTCCTCTCTGCTCGATGGCTGAATTCTAAAAGACGATCAATTTTGCATTTTCGAGAGTCTTGCAGATTGTCTGGCGGTGGTTCAGGCTCGTCATTTTCAGAGTCAGAGACGATGATTCGTGGTAGTCTCCTTTGCAAGACTGATTTTGGCATCTCGGGTTGGCGAGATTTGAGCAGAGTACAAATCGATGAAGCAGCGCAGATGTCTGCAACTGGGTCGTCAGTCCATTCAAATACAAGTTCTCAGGAGTCTGTCGACTGGTTGTACTGTTTGTCCAATCTCGCCCGCAAAGGACAATACCCGGCTTCGGGATGTTCCTCTTCTTGTTTGCCAGCTTCAGTCTTGGTAGAGAGACGTGACCACTACAGCGTGCTCGTGGGCCATGCGCCAAGCCGCTTCGAAGCTCTGGACTCCTCCAGAATAGCGTAAGCAACACACATAATGAAAATGGCTCTTATGTCTCCGCTGTCAAGCCAGCGCTAGGTATGCCAGATTTCAGACACAATTGGCGCGTTGCCAAGAAGAACGTCGTCATGGCCAAAGGATAATTTGTTTGGGACTCAGCTCACTGCGCTCAGACATGTCACGGACTGATCCTCGGTGTCTTCTCGGACCACCTCAGCTACGCCCAGTGACCTCATCGCTCATCGATCCTCGGTCCAACCTCGGCGGACCACGGTCGTCCCTATTGATCTCATCGCTCGTACACCGGCCCTTCCGGCTTCCGAGCATTTGTCATCGCCATCACTCCTCGCCACTTGGTTCTGCCAAGAGCATTTGTCATCACCCTGCGTCCTCACGTTCTTGAGGACCTGAAGTTCGGCGGTACTCATCGCGTAGAGCGCATTCCAAGGAGGCGAAGAGTCCGGCACGAGCGGAATTTTGTCGTTGTGGCGCGATCGAGAGGGCAGGCGGGAAGCTGCTGCCTTGGAGAAGATTGGTAGATATTCGCGGTACTTATCGGGGACTCGAGAAAGGTCCTCGGGCTCGGCAGGGAGGGTGTCCAGAACTGCCAATGAGCTCGAGATCTCGCCGGACTCGTCGGAAACAAATGAATAGTCAGTGTATGCCAAATGGAGGGCGTCGGGGATCCCGACTGTAGGCTTGACTTTGAGTACGCGAACACCGGAGGGTGTTGGCGTTGGGGACTCGGTAGACGGGAGTTCGGTAACGTTGACGTGACCGTGGCAAGAGGAAGGAAATTCGAGCGTTGAGTCGCGCCAATCAATAAGCGGATTGTGCAACTTCAACCACGGCAGGCCGAGCACCAAGTCGTAACGACCGAGATCAGTGACGACAAAGGGGAGATGCTCGAAATGGCCGTCGACATTAGCCCTAGCGGGGAGCTAAAGCTGGTGACAGGGGTCAAGTCATTGCCGTCGATAGTCTCGAGTCGGATTGGGGATTCCAAAGCGACGACGGGGAATTCGTGTAGAAGCACGAGGGGGCCGTTCAAGAAGTTGCTCGTGGCACCGCAGTCGACCATGGCAATGGTTTTGATGCAGCGCGTACCGAAGTAGAGCGTCACTTCGACTACTTGATGCGGACACGACAACGACAGGATGAGTGGAGACGAGGAAGAGTAAAAGGAGGACGATTGGCTAGAAATATCGGCGCCTAGAGCTGACGTACGGATGTTTGCAGATGACAAGAGAAGCGAGTTCCGAGGGTCGTCTAGGCCCTGTTTCCCGGCGAGTTTTTTGGCTTCTTGTCGCACTCCCCGACAGAGTGTTTATCGTCACCGCAGTAAGCACAAAGGTTGTGCAAGACGCGGAAGTCTTTTTCTTGTTGAGTAAGGTGCCCCCGGAGCGCGAGCGGAGGACAGATCCATTCGGTCTCCGGAGCTGGCGTCGTGAATGCGGGCGCCGAGGTCTGCTGGGGCGGAATGCAAACGGGCGGCCAACTGTTCGCCAGGTGTCAGGCCTGGGCTTACAGTGTTGTGTGGTGGACGACGCTCCAACTGACGTTCCACGTGCCTGTCGCTCATGGCTAAGTCTCCTTCTTGTGCAGTGATGCAGAACTGCGCGAAGTTGGACCGCGAGGGCTTCCATGCGGACAGGAAATCCAAAAGCTCGGAATTCATGGTTTGACGAAGTGCAGTAATCTTTGTCTCATCGGTCCAGGACAATGGCACCGTGATAGCGTTGAACCTAGCGATGTGGATCGTGAGGCGAGTGGAGCCCTGGCGAAGGGCAGCCAGAAGACGGCGTGCCTCAACAACGTCGTCAGTCGTGTTGAAGACGCTTTTCAATTGTGCCAAGAACTCGGCACCCGCATTCACGACGCCAGCTCTGGGGACCGAATGGATCTGTCCTCCGCTCGCGCTCGGGGGCACCTTACTCAACAAGAAAAAGACTTCCGTGTGTTGCACAACCTTTGGAGCACTATACAGTCGACGACGGCTTGCTGCTCTGTCGCGGCAAAGTCTTCGTCCCGGACAGCAAGCAAATCAAGCTCTCCCTGCTGCGGCAACACCACGACTCTCCTGTCGCCGGTCACTGGGGCCTTCTCAAGACATTCGACCTGCTCTCTCGGCGCTACTACTGGCCTGGTATGCACGCTTTTACCAAGAGATTTGTGCAATCTTGCCTTACGTGCGCTCGCTGCAAAGTAAGTCGTCACAAACCCTACGGTCTATTGCAACCTTTGCCTGTCGCTACTCAACCGTGGACGTCAATCTCGCTAGACTTCATCGTCAAGCTGCCCATTTCGGACGGTTTCGACTCAATCCTGGTTGTCGTTGATCGTTTCACGAAAATGGCACACCTCATCCCTTGCCACGAAGCTTCTGACGCCGCCGAGTTCGCTAAACTCTTCATGGCCAAGGTCTTCGCGCTCCATGGCATGCCGCTGTCAGTCGTCTCGGATCGCGGGGCACTATTCACGTCTCGCTTTTGGCAGTCATTTCTTCGTCATTTTGATCCACAAGTCAAACCGCTGCTGTCCACAGCTTACCATTCCGAGACGGATGGTCAGACTGAGCGCGTCAATTCGATTCTGGAACAGTACCTGCGCGTCTACATCAACGATGAGCAGGACGATTGGGCCTCGCTGTTACCAACAGCTGAATTTGCGTACAACAACACGCACCAGGAATCCATCAAAACCTCGCCCTTTTTCGCATCCTATGGTTACCACCCGCGCTTCGGCTTGCAGTTTGGCCCTACAGTCGATTCCCGCAACGCTGCCAGCACGGATACGCTCGAGCGACTGCACTTGGTACATCAGGAGCTCGTGGGTCATCTCGAGCAAGCGGCGCAATCGCAAAAACGCGCCGCTGACACGCGCCGCGCACAGCCACCGCCCTACAAGGTTGGCGACTGGGTGCTCCTTAGCAGCAAAAATTTGCGCTCCAATCGGCCTTCAACCAAGCTCGACTTTCGTCGACACGATCCGTTCGAAGTCGTCAAATCAATCCACCACCGTGCCTTTCAGCTCGCCTTGCCCGAAAAGATGCGCATCCACCCGGTCTTCCATTCATCTTCGCTCGAGCCCTGGAACCCAACTCCCAGCGACGATGTTGCTCGCGATCAAGTGGTCCCTGCCCCTGTTGTCGTTGGCTCCCGCACCGAATTCGTCGTCCGTGCTGTTACCGACGTTGAACGCTTCGGCTCAGGTCACCGCTATCGACTCAACTACTTGGGCTATGCGGAGACCGAAGTTGAGTGGCACCCAGCACGCGGCGTCTACAACAGCGTCCCGCTCCTCGTGCAACGCTTCCACACCCTCAACCCCGACAAGGAAGTGCCAAGGTTTGTCCAGCTTCCGAGTCGAGACGACTCACTACGAGGGAGGGCTACTGCCACGGACTGATCCTCGGTGCCTTCTCGGACCAGCTCAGCTACGCCCAGTGACCTCATCGCTCATCGATCCTCGGTCCAACCTCGGCGGACCACGGTCGTCCCTATTGATCTCATCGCTCGTACTCCGGCCCTTCCGGCTTCCGAGCATTTGTCATCGCCATCACTCCTCGCCACTTGGTTCTGCCAAGAGCATTTGTCATCACCCTGCGTCCTCACGTCCTTGGCGCTTCTACAAAGTTTCATCACTCGTATCCGGCGACTTCTGCTTCCGAGCATTTGTCACCACTCTCCTCTCTACCTGTTACTTTGCTTTTCCAGTTCGTATCGCTCATAGACGACTGAAGATTATAAGAAGGTGCCTTGCCGGCACTCTCTCGGATCTTCAGTCAACAATTCTTCTTTATCCCTTCTTACTACCTCCTGCTCCTTGCCGGCTGCAGAGACTACCTTCCAGTCCGTCCTACCTTGTCCCGTCCGTCACAATACATCACCCGAGCTGGCAAACGGTCGTTGTCACGTTGATGCCAGCGGGCGGTTTAGCCGACTGAACTCTCGACGGTGCCGCAGCTGCAATCTGAACAAGCTCGAGAATCACGATAGCATGCAAAGAAGACCGCTGGTGCCATCAGTCTTTACTATCACGTTCACATTTGCTGGTATTAAGCCAAAATTGTTCTACTTGCAGCTCTAAAGTGATGATCGATTCGAAATGCATCAATCCGACAGCGTCCACTCACATGACGAGTCACTGTCAGCTCTGGCACGCTTGGCCGACCTCTGTGGATTACGTCGGGTAGATTCACGGCTGTTTGAACCCTGATTTGCTGCTAGACTAGTGCCAGCAGTGTTGTTTGAGACAATCTGGGCCGACCCACGCTGATTGACTCTAGTGGCCGATGTTGAAGCGTGAAGAGCTGATCGACCAGGAGAAGTCTCGGCGAGAAGGGTTCCTCGAACAATCTTCACTTGACGAATAGAGTTGCAAAATCGAGAGAGTGCCGACGAGTCGTCCGGATTAACTGGCCATCGATCACTCGGAGCGTCAATTGAGATGCTGTCTGACGGCGATCTCGGATCGAAAGTCTTGAATGTTGGCCAGGCGCGCTCTAAGAGCAGATGAAGTATGCGCCACTTTGGATCTCCATCATGCAGATTAGAGCCGTGACTAGGCTGTCTCATTGTGACCCCTCTCTTGACGGTCTTGGAGCACGCGAAACAGTAAAGCAGAGCCAGATGGTGGCCAGTCACCGTCACATACGGAACACGTAGCAACACAGTCTGTCCTTTATGAAGATAGAATGCTTCATGGACGGTCCCAGGAAAGTACCATCCTAGCGTGTATCTGCTAGATTCAGATCGTGGCAAAGTTGGAACAGGTGATTCTTTCAGAGCAGCTAGGAAGTGTTGCTCAGACTGCCACATGAGAATGGGCACGCCAGGGTTAATTTTGACCTTGACAACTGCGCCAAGCGCCTCTAGCTCGATTGAAGTCCGAAAAATGTGCGATGCTGGCTTGACAGGAGCGATGACTCGTTGGGTGTCCCTTGCATTGCTTGCGCGGACTGCGGTTTCTGACACGCTTCGATTACGAGCAGGAACAGGAACAGAGTTCCGAGCAGCAGTACTACCAGCATTTGGTGCTGTGCGCTGCTCTGTTGCTGGCTGAGAGAATGATACAGCATTATCCGAAGGCAAACCAGCCGAATGTGTGTCTGCTATCGGGTCTGCACCGAGCTCTTGAACTAATTTGATGACTCGCTCTCTCGCCAATACGGCTTCTGCTTTGAGACGCTCGATCTTGTTTGTCGATTCAATCGTTTGTACTTGCTTGGAAAGCACGGCAGCTTGGCAAGAGGCTTTGCTGATGAAGTCTAGAAAACCATCGATTTGGCGTCTTTGCAGGTCGTGCACCAAATCATGCAGGGTGTCATCTTCCTGGGACTGCAGGCGAGATTCCTCTTCGGGAGTACGCAACGATTGTCTTACTGTTCTCAATAACGATTGGGGAGGCATGATGTGAGTGATGTCTTGATAGTGCAGCGTTGCGAAAAAGCTCTAAAATAGAAAGGACTCCAGGAGACGCCGGCGAGCCGCAACCTCAGGGGTCAAGTGTTGCAGTGTTTGCCAGAACACCGGATCTTTGAGCATTGAGCATGACGTCCGAAGCTCTTGCTGTCCTTCTCACTGTCTCCTAGTCCTTCTCAAGAGGTGCCCTCCTTCAGAGTCAGAATCTTTCAAAAGCTGCCAAATGTGGTCCAAGCTGGCAGCACCAAGAGTCAATAGCTCAAGCCTTGAGCAATCGCCTCGAAAACCGCTCAGGCAATTGTCAGGCCAGCATTGCAGTCACTGCAGCCGAGAAAGCCTCAATTGCGCGCCAAAGAGCTTTGGACAGACACATGAAGCGGACCAATCAATAGCGACATCGCCAGACTGATTCAGTATATCGAGTACATCTGAGATCTCAGAAGGCCTCTTCGAAGGTCAAGTCCATGTCATAGAGAGCCATCGCTAGAGAATGCAATATACTTGAGGCGTGAGCTCCCGTTGTCGTTGCCGTGAACCGATAGTTCGCTTTAGCCGACGGTCAACTTGGGCAGATCACGCGGAACATCCTATATGCCAGTGCGGTTCATCATATTTCAAGCGCATGAATCGAGATAGTCTATCGGATGCTATGAAATGTCCAAGCTTGAGACGATAGTCTCACTAGGCTTCCTCGTCGTCAGACGACTGCAGCATGCAACTTGCAATATTAATTCGGCCTTTGGCGCGATCAGGCTCCGCCATCTGTTCTGTGGACTGTCGCGAAGATGACCCTAGCCCTGGACGTTGACCGACACCATAGACTTTGGAGTTCACCGGCTCTCCAGAATCCGACGAGTCCGTGTCCACTTGTACTGGTACTTTAGCAGACTTTGTGGTCTTCAATGGTTCAGAGGGTGCGGCCTGCAGGAAAGGCTTCTTGTGCCCTGGGACAATGGCGAGCTGTTCCACCTTCTCGAACGCGTGCTGCATGGCCCAGGCTGCTTCGGCCTTGAGACGTTGAATCTTCTCTGCGGCATCGGGCTGTGGCTGCACCTTTCGAACAAGGTCGACTGCTTGTTTCCCAGCTTGGCCGACGAAAACAAAGAGCTCCTCAACATGGCGTGTCTGCAGATCTCGCAATGGACCAGTCTGCAATCCTGGGACTCCTGAGCCGCTGCTGTTTGTCGGGTCTGGCATTGTCGATAAGTAGGATGTGCTGTGTGAGGGGGAATACGTGGCCGCTCGCACTTTGAAGAGGTTTTCAAAGTCTTCTGTTCAGGGTCAGACTTTGCAAGGGCGACACTGTTTGCCAGCGTGCCTACAAGAGTAGCCAATTGTAGATTCCTGTGGACTTGAAGCATCAAGAGCACTGCATCTCAGGTTGCAATTATGAATACAGGAAAGGAAGCTCAGGGAGTCTCCATCAAGCTCAAGTGGGACCAGGCCGCAATGGTCAAGCCCGATTCCGCCTACCAGGAACGCCAGAAGCAGGATACTTCTTGGAGAGGCCCATCAATCCTCGTCAGTCCTCGCCCGACTCCGATTCGGTATCCGACATGGCATACTGCCTCGGTTGCTTGACCCCTCGCGCAGGATTCTGCCTCATCGGTGACTCTGGCTCCGTATCCGGTTCTTCGTACCGTTTCGGCTTTTTGGCGTGGCGCTTGGGATTCTTTCTGCCAGCGACGGGCGTTTCCGAGTCAGAATCTGGTAAGATCGATCTCCTGGCGCGTTTAGGGTGACTAAACGTCTTGATGGATGGCGAATCGAACACCTCGCTGCTTTGACGGTGTCCATGTAGATGCGTCTCGGCCGACACAGACCGCCCATTGATGAAGCACGGCCCAATATTCTGCCGGGCATCCGCCTCCTTCCAGCCTTGCGAAACGGCCGACTGCGGGATACTGAAGCAGATGCTGTCCGTCTTCATGCGTGGCACAAATTCTGCAATCGCTGGCCAAGCGTGCTCCCATAAAAGCTTAAAGAGCGGCCAGAGATCCACCCTGTGCTTTTGTCGAAGATGAGGCAACGTCTGTGGTATTTGATCGATATGGGCAAGAAAGTCGTTTGCATCATAGCCTGTAGCACACAGCGAACACCACATTTGCGGAAGCGGTCTGCTCGGGATCGAGTAGTAAGGAAAAGCCAAGTCGGCGCACGTCCCCGCATGGAGATAGATACCATCTTGCAGCGTGCCGCAGAAATATCGACCAAGCGTGAAGCAGCCCAAGGAAGGCATGGGTAAAGGATCTCGGGCAGCGGCACGGCGGTCTAGATCTGTTTGGAAATGTTCAATCGAGTCCCAGATTGGATACACGAGTCCAGAGGCTGGGCGCGCACGCGTGGTTAAGGAAGCGGAAAGGGTCAAGTTTGTCGTGGCGCGTGTAGACGATGGTGGCGTCGCTGCAGCCACGGCAGACGCTGGATCGCGTGCTATCGACGGACGTGAGGATGACCTTGTTGCCATGACAACAGGTGTCGACGCATTCGCCACAGCTGGTATGGGCGTTGGAGCCGCCCGTAAAGGGTGTGTGTCGGAGTCAAATTCAGGCAGACTCACGGTTTGCAACTCAGATACGCTGGCTTCCGTTGGCGCACAGACTTGATTCGTCCGCTGATGCTGAACTGACGCGCTCAGTCCAGGCTGAGGCACTGCCTGTGTTCCCAGTTGACTGCCTGCAGCTGGCATGGGTGGCGAAGCCGCCGCCTGATCATGCGTTGCCAGGCTCGTCTTGGACTGAGGTACTGCCTGAACTTCAGGTGCGTTGGATGAGCTCGCAACCATCTCCACAAGACGGCCGGTGGCGATCACTGCCCAGGTCTCTGTATTCACCAACGATGGCAGTCCGGCACATAATACGCGCACGGCGCCGTCTGATGTCGAGGATCTCAAGGTTTTTGCATTGACGCTGTGCCAGAGCATCCTCAAGATGATGAACTGTGGATCATCGCGATGTTTTGCAATGACAAGATGCTCTCGAAATGTGTGTTGCTGGAAACCAAAGTGGCCTCTCTTGCAGAAACAGTGCGCACA
This sequence comes from Protomyces inundatus, assembly GCA_003717165.1. Taxonomy (NCBI): domain Eukaryota; kingdom Fungi; phylum Ascomycota; class Taphrinomycetes; order Taphrinales; family Protomycetaceae; genus Protomyces; species Protomyces inundatus. Next base: position 38,007 of record QXDR01000459.1, read on the forward strand.
CATCATGCGCACATGAGGTTCTCCTACAATGCGGAAATGCAGGATTGTCACGAGTCGCGTGTTGCCACGGTGCAGGTAGAATCCCTCGTGCGCCGTGCCGTGGAAATAGCGCCCGAGCGTATAATAGGCGTCGCTTGAGTCTGGCATCGCCGGTGCTGGAGCCGCTTGCCAGGCAGCAAAGAGATGCAGCTCTGATGGCCATTCCTGGGGACTTGCAGCGGGTTGACTGGCGAGTGGTTGCTGTCTCTGAGTCTGTGACGGCGACTCGATCTGTGCTTGTAAAGCTGCTCGCGCAATCGCTGGATCCTGCGGTGTCGTCTTCGAAAGTGTGGCTTGAGGAGGAATCGAAGGCGCGTATTGAGGCCGTGTCAAAGACGCGTCTCGAGGCTGTATCGAGGGTGCGTCTGCAAGCGCATGGTCTGGCGCCAGCACCTGATTAGAACTTATCGCGATACGATGGGGTTGAGTAGTCTCCACCACATTCGATGAAAGTTGTGGCGCCTCTTGAGGCGGTGTGGCGAGATCGTCGTCCTGGACAAGCGTGTCGTCGGACCCATCGTGATTAGACTCGTCCTCGGTCGTCTCACCCAGATCAATGGGAAGCTCCGAGGAGACAGATTGCCGATGGCTTTGGCTGTTCGAGGTGCTGAATCGTGTGCCATCGACAAAGATGACAGACTCATCTCCATCAGGCCGAGTGGGCGATGAAGGGATAGAGACGCACAGACGCGCCGAAACGTCGTCCAGATTGATAGGGTTCGGAGGCAAGCCTGGTGAGCGTGGCGAATTCACAAGACTGTCAAAGAGCGTTTCGACACGCACACGCTGTTGCTGTTCTACAGGCTGCACTGAGTGCATCTCATAGCCACCAGCCAAGTTGACGGCACGCTGGGCAGCTACATGCGCGTCTGCTAGCAGGTTTTTGACCTGAATCGAAGGTTGAGCCCCTCGTGTGGATTCAGCTAGGTCGACAGCGCGTCGTGTCGCCGTCGACGCGTAACGCAAGAGTGTCTCTATTTCGCGTTGGCGTGCTTCTTTGCGTGCGTCTTGAAGCAGATCGTCGAGGGATTGCATGCCAGACATGTTGAAGACTAGCTAGCACTCATGGAACAGCATTGAAGAGCATTGAAGAGCGTGTTTGGGCAAAGAAGAGCGAAAGATGGCCGCGTGATGTTGTCTGTCTGTCTGTCGTGAGTCATGATCATGCGTCGCGACCGGTCCCGTGAATTGTCCCTCCAGTAATTGTCCCTCCGCAGGACAAATACGCAAAATTTTGTCCCTCCGATGGACAAACACCTTCGTAATTGTCCCTCCATCAAATCGCAACATTTCTTTCTTTTAGAGGGTCGTCGACCACGGTGTTCCAGGAGACCACCGTCAAGCAAGCTCGCTCCAGGCTGTCTAGGTGACTCATACCGCTCTACATCTTGTCATAACACGCCTAACACTCGGCTCAGCTCACTTGCAGTAGTGAAAGCAACTCGTTCAGAATCGTTGTCTGCTCGCATCGCCCAAGCTCGAGCCTGCCTTTCTACTCTTCGGCAGCCGTGGTGAGCGGAGCTTGTAACTGGCGTAAGAAGACATGACTGTTTGAGTCTACATGATGGCTTGCTATCTCCGCTGCATGAAGTGTCCCTAAAGTATAGACAG